>PVIJ01020820.1:0-19979 GCA_004024925.1 Scalopus aquaticus | reverse complement strand
CTGCAAATTGCATGTGTTTATCTTCTTTGAATGCTGAATAGTATTCCATTGTGTATATGTACCACATCTTCTTGATCCAATCATCTATTTTTGGACATCTGGGTTGCTTCCATACCTTTGCTATTGTGAACAGTGCCTCAATGAACATACGGGTGCATGTATCCTTTCGGATTAGTGTTTTTGTGTCCTTTGGGTAAATACCCAAAAGTGGTATTGCTGGGTCGTATGGGAGCTCCATGTTTAGCAGTTTGAGGAATCGCCATACAGCTTTCCATAGTGGTTGGACCAGTTCACATTCCCACCAGCAGTGTAGAAGAGTTCCTTTCTCTCCACATCCTTTCCAGCATTTGTTGTTGCCTGTATTTTTAATGTGTGCCATCCTCTCAGGTGTGAGGTGGTATCTCATGGTGGTTTTGATTTGCATTTCCTTGATTATAAGTGATGTTGAGCATTTTTTCATGTATCTGTTGGCCATTTGCTTTTCTTGAAAGAGAGCAATCCTTTTGCTGTCAGTTCTTCTTCAGCAAAATAAAGAAAGGATTTTCTAAAGAAATCCTACTTCTCTACCGTTCACAACATTTTATTATACAACTGAGGGGACAAGGGTGTGTGCAGGCACCCTCCTGGCTCATTTTCCTCAATATATAATATTTCTCTTATGCTCTTTTGTCCAAAAAATGGCACTGCAGAAGATCTGAGAAGGGAATAATATTGATTATTGCCAAAGATAACTGTGGATAATACTGCCCATCTTGGTCACACAATTTCTAGGACAGAAAGAGGGAACTTGCTTTTTATTTCTTTATGATTTGATTAAAACAGAGCTCAAAGATATGGCTTAGTTTCTGTGGAACATTCCATTATTTGGAAATGTCACTTTCAGAGTTGCCACCCTGTTTCAGTGAGTGGGTCATCTGCAGGTCACAGAGAGGTGTGGCTCTTTCTCCCATGTCGCAGTACGGAGGAGGAAAGGAGGCAGAAAGAGGCCCAGAGAAGGCAACGCTGGTGCTGGAATCACAGCCGTGGGCGACCGGGCCACAGACCCCCTCCACGTCACCTCCCATCACCAGAAGGCTCCAGATGGTAACCATTTGCATGTTTTCCCAGTTAGACTTGGAACTGGGAAACAGTATCAGTATCTCCTCCCCACCCCCAACTCTGTAATGGGATTGAACCGTCTCTGCAAATGTCTCTTCGTTGTTTGGCTTCTTTCTGTGGTTCCCAGGAGCCCCAACCTCAATGCCTGGGTTCCAGACAAGGAGCCAACAGACCTCTGTACTGTGGCAGAGCACATAAATGTCCCGGAGTAAGACAGTGTGTCTTAGTTTTCATTATTCAAAATTGTTGTTCTCACTACAAAAATTGAGAGTGAAAAATGAAAGTGTCTCAAAAGTATAAAAGCAAAATAAAATTTCTCACACTTCAAGAAAAAACCCCATATTGTCATTTGATGTCAGTCTTTTATCTTTTTTAGTGCAACATATCCTATACCTATTTTCTTGTTCTTTCTTTGACCCTTGTGAATTGGGTCACATAACAATGGATTTTGGTGACTCTTCAAGATCCTTTGCCAATTTATTAAGTGGTATTAATCCCTACAGAAATCTAGAATGTTAAACAAGGGAAGTGAGAACACCGATGCAGACTCAGATGCTAGAGACGGCAGAGCAAACAGACACAGCCTGACTTCTGAGCCTGGCTGACCCCGCAGAGCTCACTCATCGTCTCTAAGACCTTGGGCAAGCCACATAGCCCCTCAAACCCACAGCTTTCGATCTAGTGCTATAAATTGATTATTGTAGTATCTAGCATAGGTAAAAATACAAATAATGTCAGTACCTATCTCCTTTAAATGGCAACCTAGTGCCCAAAGAGACTTCAAGATCTTCCTCTGGATAAACATTTTATTTGTAAGGAAATAGAAGTCAGTTCATATGTAGATACTAATTATATTTGTCTACTCAGGCTGCTATCAAAAAATACCATAGATTGACTGGTTTAAGAAACAAATTGATTTCTCACAGTTCTGGAGGCTAGAAGTCCAAGATCAAAGTGCTGGATGGTTCAGCTTCTGGCGAGGGTGCGCTTCCTGCCTTGCAGATGAGCCCTTCTCGCTGTGTCTTCACGTCAGGGAGCGAGAAAGAGGGAGCAAGCTCTCTAGGGCCTCCTCTTACGAGAACACTAGTCCTTATGTTCCTTTGCTGAAACCTTGTGAATTCACTCAACCATATAATTTTCAAATGGGGAGGGGAGGCTCAATTCAGCCCTTTGCACAGATTATTAACAAAGCAACTCTAAAACAATAGTCTGCTTATATGGAGAAAAGCAACACGATGTTAGGCTGTATATATCTGAGAAAGAAGAGGCCATCACTGGGGATGAGAAAAGCTCAGAGCATCTACTTCCTCAGGTAGACCAGGATTTCTTCAAGGTCTCTGTCAATGACTAAAGAAAAGTACAGCCTTCAAGAGGAAGTCTTGAGGTCAAAGTTCACTGTTTAGGAGTCTTATACAGTCAGGAGAGGCTTCTAGTTTCAGGAGTCTTCTTTACTAGTTGAAGAACTGATATTAACTCCTTTTTAGTAGTGAAGACCTCACACCTTCCATCCCCACTTGCTCTTCTTTTGGCCAGCTGGTGGATGGCGTTGCTTGAGGAGATAGGAATTCATTCTCACTGCAGCAGGAAAGTATGATGCATGTTGACTCATCCATCTTCCCCCCCCCACCCCGCCGCAACACACACACTTTTATTCATTTATTTAAGCACCGCTCTGACCCTTCTTCCTCAAGCTACCTTCTGAAATTCAAAGCTCTGATGGCCAAATGTATCATGTCTGCAAACTGTGAGGGATGATTTGGTTCTAGAATCACTTCTATTTCTTTATTTTTTGCTCAAAGAAACTGGGGTGACTTTGTTCCATCCTGAGACTGCCCTAGTTTTGTGAAGGACAGAAGTACCTAGCTGGTGGGAACTGTGTTCTCATTTTTCACTCTCTTGGTGGTTCCCAGTGCTCAGTGAGCAGTGCAGAGCTGTTCACATAATGGATACTCAAGAGGAGCTGCTGAGGGGAGCCATGAACAAACAAAACAGGATTCCTGCCTTCTAAGAGTTACAAAAATAAAGGTAGACAAATACATATAAAATTAGGACCTTGCAGGGCATCTCTGGTGGCATAGGGGTTAAAGGTCAGCTCTATTACACTACCACCCCTGTGGCCTGAGGTCGATCGCCAGCCAGGGAGCTAACCCACATATGGCAGAGCAGACCTCTCCTGTCTCACCCGCTGCTCTCTTTAGCAGTGTATTTCAGTACCTGCCTGTTCAGCTTGCTACTCTGTCTCTGGTGAATCCTCTGACCCCTTGCATCTCTGGCCTATACCCCAGTTCTTCTATGTGTAAATAATTTTTTTTTTTAAAAAAAAGGAATTAGGACCTTGCAAAATACTTCACTCCTTCACAATACTCTGCCAATACCAACAAATAGTTTCCCAAGGAAGATCTGGGTGACCCCAGGTCATAGATTAGACCTTTGGAAACTTTGGTCTTTTTTCTGCTCTTCCTTTTTCCCATTTCAGAGTTGGCTCTATTCAGCTCTACACTTATCTTCTCATTTTACTTTCTCCTATCTTCCTGTCTCTTTTACCCACACATTTGTTGGCTAACTCCATGGGCTCAGTGGGTAGCAGACAACCAATTACGGTCAAAGCTGAAGGTGAGGCCAGGGCTGGAGGGAGATAGCTCTCCTTCCTTCCATGCAATCTGACCTCCAATCCTGCCTTACCTGAAGTGATTTCAATAGGATGATTTTACTTTGTCCACACTTGGCAAGTTACAGGCAATTCTAAGCACTTTGAGGACAGGAACTTGTCATCTCTTACGTCCATATCCTCTGGGCTTGGCACAGTATCTGGTTGGCTCAGAAGAGTCTTAGTAATTTCCTGTTGAATTTATTTATGTTGATTAATTACTCACTCATTCAACTTGAATATTATCTTTTTTCCTGCTGATTCCAGAACTACTTCAGCAAAAGAGATTTCAAAATAATTGTGACTGGGACCTATCCCATCACCATCTATTTCAGTTGCACCTCACACTATTTTGTTCTCAGAAACAGCAAGAAAGGGTGACAGACCTAGAGTGGAAGGCAGCCAAGTTACATTAAACGAGCAAATACTGACCAAGATTTCTGCTTTTGTCGAGAGTTTTTCCTCCTACTCTCTCTTCTGAAAGAGGACTGATTCATACAACATAAATGCATGTTCATAATAACCTCCATCTGTGGGCTGACTTGTATCACATGAGTAGTGGTGATTTTATAAACTTCAGTATCTTGGCACTTTACGCTGATTTTAAGTATTTCCTTAAATAAGAGCTTATTCAGCAAAAACGAAAATGAAATAATTAAAAGCTCAGTATAACTAAGGCAAAGATGCATACTAATTGCCTGAAACAATTGTCTTTTTGGAGGCGGAGTATTTCAGAAAAGACATAAAACAAAAGAGACTCTGGGTTGCAGAGATGTCGCTAATCAGCATTCCCACTGACTCATATCCTGAAATTGGATCAACCTCTTCACCTTCTTCTAACAAATCATTGAGTTGATGCAATCCATGAGGGTTTGAGAGCTTTTGTTTCTAGAGGTATCTGGAAGAAAAGATTAACTCCTCCACCTGGTTATTCCTTACCACCAATGTAGTGCCTGAACAGTAACACCACATCAGCCCAACTCTTACTAACTTAGAAATCAGACATCTTTGGAAGAAAATTAGGAAGACTCATAAGATCAAAGGAATGCTGAAGGACCAGGTTTGGGCAATGGCAGGAACCAAGGAAGCACCAAGGACGAGTTGGTGACAGTCGTGTGGCTGGGACAAAATACCAGCTACCTCTGTTGGCTCAGCAATGAATCTGATTTTGAAATGCTTATTCTCTATTGTGTTACTTACTGACAAACCCAAGTCCCAGGAATGGTCACGTTCAGCCTAAGACCATGTGTTTGAACTTTAGGTCACAATTTTGGCCCTTGAACATGACAACAAACAGTAGAAGGAAGTTGAACTCCTAGATTCCATAATGTGAGGCATAAACTGCTCTGATGTCAACCCCCACACAAAGAAAGATATTTCTTACACCCAAAAGATTAGATGATTGGAATGCCAGTAGGAAGATCAGGAGGTTTGAATATTAGAAACTAAGAGGGCCTCCTTGGTGGCGCAACAGGTTAAGTCTCAGCACTATGAAGCTGTCTGCAGCCGCAGCAGCAGGAGGAGTTCGTTCCCCACCAGGGAGCTTCCCACATGGCGCAGCAGACCTCTCCTGCCTCACCCGCTGCTCCCCTCAGCAGTGTACTTCAGTCAATCTGCCTGTTTTGCTCCCCACCCTGTCTCTGGTGAATCCTTTCATCATCCCACACCTCTGGCCTACACCCCAGTTCTTGTATGCATAAATAAATAAATCTTTAAAAAAAAACAAGAGATATCCATTGTCCATGAGAATGGAAGTGTCTTTCTTTACTCTGAAGTTGGCAGGATGCTAATTTAATTTAAAATATATATACTATTCAACTTTTCTCAATTTGGTAAGTCTTTTTCAAAATACTTTGCCTGATGAAGGAAGTTCAGTAAGAGTATACTACATTCATATTTACATTCTCTCAAAATGATTTTTTAAAACAAGTAAGCTTTCATATTTTTATTATCAATAGCCTGTCATAAAGGCATCTTAATTGTTCTCCTTTCTGCTCCTCATGCCTTTCTGGATTCTTACACATGAGAGAAGAAGAGCATAGAGTGATGCTTCAAAAAGAGACTGACCACAAGGCAAAAGAAATCTCCCTCAGAGGATAAGAAGAAGGAGAGTTACAAGAAGAGGCGAAAATAAAAATCGGACAGTTTTAGTTACAGTATCATTTGGTACCTGCTATGTTCCATAGTATATTCTTAATTTGTTAATTGCAAATCACAGATGAGACAATAACTGTTCATAGATTTAAGTTACTGATGACTGACTGACTGACTTAATGAATGAATGAAGGAAGGAAGAAACAAGCATGAATTGGGCATCATGGAATCTGATATGCTTTGGGCCCACCCACATACCTGGTTAAATCTGGTCACCATGCCCCAAATCAAATCTGGAGAATGCTATATGTGTTTTAATTCCCTGTCCCCAAGACCTTTTTCCAAACCTCAGGACTAATGGCCTGAAACTTGATAGGTCTTTATCCTGGAGTCCAGTCAATCACCCAGAACCATATTGCCTTGGCCATAAGAATATCATTCATGTCCCGAAAGAGGAGACAAACCTGAGGTCTCCTCCTCTTGCATCCCAGAAGCCCAGATGAAAGTATCTCACCTCTGAGCTCACCTGGCATCCTATGGCCAGGCCTATGGTATCACTAACCATAATGCACTGCATTAATGTCTCCCTCACAAATTGTAGGGATGCAGAACCCAGCCCAAAACCTCATTTGTGGTAGGCATTAAATAAATGTTTGCTCACTAAAAAACTAAAATAACAATGCTTTTGTTTGGACTTTGAGTATTGGATCTATCATATAAGCACTACATCACAATGAGAATATTCTGCCGTGTCTACTACCATCTTCCTCACACTTTTTTTTAAGATTTATTTTTATTTATGCATTCAAGAACTGTGCTTTAGACCAGAGGTATGGGGAGGGGTGGTGAAAGGATTCACCAGAGACAGAGTGGGGAGCAGAACAGGTGGATCCACTGAAATACACTGCTGAGGGGAGCAATGGGTGAGACAGGAGAGGTCTGCTGTGCCATATGTGGGTTAGCTCCCTGGAAGGAATCAAACTCATGCTGCAGTGGTTGGTGATAGCTTGATAGCACTGAGGCTTTAACCCCTGGACCACCAGGGAGGCCCCTCCCTCACAATTTGTTTTTCTAAGACCCATAATATAGCAATCCCAAGCTCACCCACAGATAAGAGAACCATGTCTCCTCAATGTCCTGCAGTCAGTGACTTTTGTGGCTACAGAAGAAATGTCATTCAGAATAATAACCAAAAGGCTCAGCGGTATCTTTAGTAGTTAATGGAACACTTTAAACAGTTTGTTCTCTTAGGGCAAGGAGTTGTAGATTCATTTTGGGTTGAAAAAACATCTGATTTTCTTCTACTTGAGTAGTGACTCAGTTAACTAAAACACTTCATTCTCTGCACATTCTGGTCAATCAAGGTTTTATTGTCCTATTCTTGGACAATTTTCCCCTCTGACATCTGCTGCTGCAATTTTATGATCTTCATAAAGCAGTGTACTGCTTTTATGGAGTAAATCTAATTATATAATAACTTACATTTGTACATGGTTAAAAGCATTTTCTGACAACAATCTGTAATGAAAGCAGAGGAGGTGCTAATGTACTTAATTTATCTGTGATTAAACTGAGTCTTACATTATTAAATATGCCTAGGTTCACAAGGCTGGTAAAGGGGTCAATAAACAAATATTTGCTAAGCACCTACTAAGTGCTAAGTGTTATGTTGGGTTCTTGAATACCAGTATAAGCCAGGTGGATAGTCTCTATTTCTTGCCATTTTCCATCATACTTTTAGGATCCCCATTCTAGTGCCCAATAACTCCCTCATAAGCCCCTGAAGAGGCTTCCCAAACAAGGTCATAGATTGCTTCTAGGACAGGATGGCTAAACAGGTCAATATGAATGGTCTAAGCAGCTCTCAATGCATTGGGGTCAAGACTCCAGGCACCTTACCTGTACTTGCAAGGGGGTTAAGTTCAGGTCACCAGCCGCACTGTGCAGTTCACCTTATCCAGTTATAAAGAACTTGCTCTTTCTGATGTCCATGGGTCATTTGCCATGAAGTTGGCAGAGCTGTATGCTAGGAGAGCAGGAAAGAAGAGACATAACTGGTGCTAAATTGGTACTCTGTATCTTTGTCCATCTTCCAAGACTACCGTAAGATGTAGAAATAAACATGACACATTCCTATGTTTGGGGAGATGATATTTGATTCTTGATCTCTCCAAATATAAAGAATACAAAATGTTAAAAAGCAATATTAATATGACTTCAACTTTCTTTTCATCCAATTCTATAGCATTTACTCTAATTGCTAAACACAGTACATCAAGTCATTCAAACTTGCTCTTCCTTCCCAAGAGAAACTTCCAGAGCCATTTTAGTTGGTAATGATATTTTATCAATAGTGAAAGAATGCCTCCAGGAAAATAACCTCAGGAAACTGGGGACCCAAGGGGTATCGGTAGATTAGCAGCCTAACCCAAAGACATAACTTTCCTCCTAATTGCCCAGGCCTCTAGCTAGTGGACCTCTTACAGCCTTGGATCATATTCCCAGACATCCTATTCCCAGACTTTGGACACAGATGACCTGCACCTGCTCCAGGAAGTAGGCAAATGCCTGTGTTTCCCACACCTCCAACCTGGGCAATCACCCCAACGCCCCTTTCAAATCACCCTCAACTTCCTTGCATCTGCTTTCATCCCCTTCCTTCCTGAATTTTTGACTCTTACATCTATACTTGATCACTTTGGGTTTCAGCAACTCTCCAGCTTCTTGTCCTAACTATTTAGTCTTCAACTTCCATAGGTCCCCAAACCTTTTCTTGATTCTATTCCCTCCTTGGTTGGGGAGGCTTCTATGGCCTGAAAAAAAAGCCCCTGACTCTAGTCCTGACCCTAACAGATTCCCCTTAACAAAGCATTCTTAATACACTCCTTACTGCTCTCTACTACTACAAGGTCTTTGTCCTATTCCCCACACCTAAGCTAACCTATTGCACCTTGCCAGACAGGTTCAGGGGAACTGGGTCAGCTTCAGGAAGCAGTGATGTTGAATACAAGCCCAGTCCCTGCAGTGCGACATGGAGAGCTGCGGACTAAAGCCAGGGAGAGTAGAGTGACTTGTGATCTCGCCATGCTGAGAAGGACGAAGCTACAGCTGTGAGTGAGTGTGGCGGCAGCGTGTGCTGTCTGGAGGAGGGGAGTGGGTGACGCCTTCAGGCACACTGCCTGCGATCAGTCGCGCACTGGACGCGGGCCAGGCAGGTGAAGACATTTAACCAACAATCCAAACGTCATGGTGAAGGGAGAGTCCACAAGCAAGGTGATGCTTCCAACCTGGCGTTTAAAGATGTCTGGCTTCAGGGAAAAGGTGGTGGGGAGAGGGGATGGCTACAGGAGAGCAGAGGGCAGTGCCCAAGTGGAAGGACAGGACGGTGGAAGTTTAGAGTTCTTGAGAAAGCAGATTAGAACAAATACCATGAGATAAACCAACTGTACCTCAATAAGCATAATTGAAAAACATATATAATTAAAAAAATAAAAGAATTATGATTTTTTTTAAAGGACTTAATGGGGAAGGAGAGCAGCAAAAGTGAAGCTCAGGTGTCTAATTTGGGTAAATGCGTGAGTAGTAGAGGCTGCTAAGCATGTCGGTAGCTTGGGACAGTGTCCATGGTGACTTTGTTTTGGGACCTGTAAGGTTTGACACCCCAGAGTGCCTCCATTGTGCAGACAGCTAAAAGGTGCGTTTAGGACAGAGGGACTTAGAAAATGTTTCCACCAACAGAGATTCTTACTGTGAGAGTGAAGAAACAATTTGCGAATGACTTGATAACATGATCTCAAGATTAGAAAAGGCAATATATATTTCCCCGCAAAGCAGCTCTCTTAAGAGAATTGCTCCAAGGGGCAGCACTCGTGGGAACAGGGGAATGAGATGACAAGATAATGGGGAGCCCAGGAGACTGCCCTCCTCAGGACAATGGAAAGGGCATGTGTGTATGCTCATCTGTCTGTCCATGTGTATCTGCCTGACACCTGTGCCTTCAGGGCCAGCATGGCATGGAACTGAAGGGGTTCCATGACTATAGTAATCAAGATAAATATGCTTTTTTATCATCACTTTAACATAATCATTTTAAAATAATATTAATGCAAAAATCCATAAAAAACAAACTGTCAACATTTTAAATAAAGACGGGATCATAGTGCCAGGCTGTGTCAGGCTATTTTAGAACTTGAAGCAAAGAAAAAAATCAATAATACTTTTCTTGCGTCCATTTAAAGTTCTGATATTCTGTTCCTCGGGTGCTTTTCACATTAATTTTCATACTTTAAAATATTATTTATCTTGATGACTATGTTTTTTGGCTGCCTCTTAAATTTTGCGCCCAGGGCAAGAGTCTCCCTCACTTTACCTAATCCTGACTCTGTGTGACTGTGTGTGTGTGTGTGTGTGTGCACATGTGTGTGTGTGTGTGCATGCGAAAAAGGGGAACAAGCATACCAATTCAAATTTTCCAGAAAATATAGGACAAATCTGACCCTTGGCATACACTATCATTCTGCTGCAAACAAAACTTTTAATCTCACATTTTGTGCTGTCTTTTTTTGTTGTCGAAGGCCGACAGAGCTCAAGACCTCACTTAAACTCCAGCAGTTTGACATAATCATCTTTAAATTAAGTACACCGGTCTTAGCAAAGAATCCACGAACTTTCTTCAGTCACCCACCAAGATATTCTCAAATCTTGAGCTGCCTGGATGCAGGGAGGACATGCACTGCCCGTCCCAGCGTACTGCTTCTTTATGATGCTTATTTGCCAGAGGCCACACGGGTACCACAGATGGCACCAATAAGCTGGTTTTCAGTGACATGGGTCTGTGTGGCAAAGAGACCATCAGCATCTGTAAACTTTGTCCATTCAGATGTAGCAGAACAAGATTGAGCCTTTGGTTTGCTGAAACATTTGACGTATTTCCCAGATTTTGAAGGTCAATTCAGCTGAAATCTAAGCATCCAAGATTTGGGGTGTTAAGTTTAATAAGGCTGGATATAAGATGATTCATATGTCAACTGAATCAACTCTCAGCGTTGTTATTTTAAACTAGATCATCCAAAGGGTTTCTGGAATCTTCTAAAAGAATGACTTCTGCTTTAAAATTTAAGGGCCACCAAGTAATGTTACTTTGACAAGAACCTTTCAGATTGCCAAGTGCCATATTCACCTTGGGGATCAATTCCTTAACACAATTATTCTTATTTTAGGGTTCTTAATTTATTACCCCTGCATGATTAGTTTTATTAAGAAGGAAAGGTCATGACGACAGAAAGAAGACATTATAACCCCCTAGATTGTCACTTTATAACTTAAGAAACAGCTAGAGAATTGCAACAGAAAGACGGTGTAGAACTCTCTAGAATAGCCTGTAAGTCTATTTCCTGTGCCATCTTAAAGGCTCAGGAACTGGGATTCCCACCCCTTCCATCAAAAGTCTTGGCAGCCTAATGGAATTAGTATTTAAGTTTTTCCCTCTTAGAATTTTCATGAACAAAGTTTTATCCAGAATCATCTATTATACTTCACACTTGGTAGAGCTGTAAAAATGAAGAGATGAAGCTCCCGCTCTCAAATGACTTATAATTGGATGGGAAGATAAATCATCTTTTCAGAACATTCAGTGACAAAGAGGAGGTTTTCAGACACAGAAGAGATAGACAGATGGAATATTATGTGGTGAGGAGGTAAGGAGGATCAGGGAACAAACAGAAGGCAAAGGATGAGCTGCATTTCCCCAAGTAGAAATAAAAGATAAGGGATAATATAGCATGAGGAAAAGGTAGAAACATGATAAGCCTGGCCTGACTAATGTTATAGGGGATACAAAAAGGAGCTAGAGCTTAGTAGAGATAAAGCAGAGGGGTGTGTGTGTGTGTGTGTGTGTGTGTGTGTGTGTGTGTGTCTGTGTGTGTGAGAGAGAGAGAGACAGACAGACAGACAGAGAGAGACAGAGAGAGACAGAGAGAGACAGAGAGAGAATATGGTGACAGAAGAATGGGAAAAATGGAGAAGGCTTCATAAGGAGGTAAATATTTAAGATAAAGATAAAAGGAAGTTGAATTTTCAGAGAAAGAGAAACAGAATTAGGACAGTGCAGCCTAAAGGAACAATTTGACAGTACAGTACAAAAGGGCCGAGTCAGCTTGGGAAAGCATGAGGACCTTTTTTGTTTCTTTTTATAGCTGAATGTATGATGGAGAAAGTAGAAAGGTAAGTTCGAGCTTTTAAAACCTGGCCCCAGACATGAGTGAGCTCATGCTCTCATGTGTGGTCTGACTCTAAGCCCCTTTAGCACCATCACCCAATGGTGGGTACCGTATCTCAATTCACATAACCTAAGCTTCATCCAAACGCAGGAAGCGTCCTTGTCTCATGCTGACTTAATTTGTTGCCTCCATTAGAACAGATGGATCTTTGTTGTTGGAAGGAGGTAGGCAACTTTTGAAATGAATTCCCATGATCCACTGTGTGGCGTTCCTGTCTCTGTGTAATTCCCTCCCCTTGAATGCTACTGTTCTATGACTGGCTTCAAAATCTAACAAATGGAATACTGCAAAAGTAACAGGATGTTTCTTCCAAAATGAATTACAAAAGACTTCCATCTTGCTTACACTCTTTTGCTTTCCCACTCATTGCCCTGATGGGGTTTAGTTGCCATACTATGAATTACACTATGGACACCGCATATGGCCAGGACTCAGGGTAGCTTTCTTCCAAAAGTCAAGAAATTGAGGCTATTGGTTCAACAGCCTGTGAAAAATCAAATTCTGCCATGAAACACATGAGTAAGTTTGAAAGTAGGTTCTCCAACAGTGGAATCTCCAGAGGACTGTAGCTATGGTGGACACCGTGATTGTAGCCTTGTGAGGGCGCCTGAGCTGGAGGGCCCAGCTAAGCCGTGCCTGGATTTCTGACCCACAGAAATTGTGAGATAATAAATGCCATTATAGGTAATTCATTCCATAGCAACATATAAGTAATATACTTGGCACATTTATTTTGTTCATTAGGTAATACAAGTTACTTGGAATGTCACAGGATTTTTTTGTCATGATTTATTTTAATTGCATCTTGCCTAGGGAAATGAGATATTAAAAAAAGAAAATGTTTTTCCTCTGAAGTTGGCAGTCTAAAACCTCACCTTTGTCTACTCTACGCCTCTATTAATAGACACTCTACTTGTCTGTGATGTAATAACTCCTTGAGTTCTGCTCAAGTGATCCTCCAATGTTTGCTAAGGATTCAAGTCTCTTTGTCATTTTTTCAAGTCTTAGAATTAAAGCCTGTGCAGATCAGGACCACACCAGATTCGTTAATTACTCTACTTTTTATCTGGAAGTATAATCTTTAATTGGTTGAATCATATGATATTGTCCATATTCAACTGTTTCTGACCTACAAAGATGGCCATTTCGTGTGGTTCAACCTAACAGCTCTCTGCTATTGCTTACTTGTGTTATCATTCTTTTTCATATGCCAACCTCTTTGTCTATTCTCTGGCATTTTTAGGGTAAGAAATAATGATTTGTTCATGCTCATTCTCTGGCAGCTGGCCCAGTGATTGCTACAGGGCAGATATCAATAAACGTCTTTAGAAGTAAGTTGTTTAGAATTAAGTTTACATCGCCTTCCAAAGCAATTCATTATTTATTAATTGAATAAATATTTCCAAAGAATCTGAGCATCAGGCCTGGGCAAGGTGCTAGAGTCACAGAGATGAGTCAGCCACTGCCCCTTACACACTCACCATCTGATAATAGAGAGGCAGGTGTGTCAACAGACAGACAAACTGACTGATCATAACAACACAAAAGTGTATAGAATGTGTCAAAATCTTCCATCTAGAAAAAGGGACAGGGATATTCCTAGCAGAGGAGAAAACATGAAAAAAGGCACAGAATTGGATTGGGACTTGGTGTATTCAAATAAAAGAGACAAGTTCACGTGTGGGCTGTATAGGAAATGAGCATGGCAGGAGGAGAGAGCTGCTGAGATGATCTGTAGTAAAGTAGAGATGCTGCTTTATCTCTACTCTAGTGGAGACAGGCAGCTGCAATTTGAATCACTGAAAAAAATATTTTTAAAAGTATCATTTGAAAAATATTAACCCTAGGCATATTAGATTCTTTTTCAAGATAAGTAAGCATGGTAAGCAGCTGTATCTCTTGCTCTGGCATTTTATGAAAAAGAAAAATGTCAGAGGATGGATGGATGGATGGATGGACAGACAGACAGACAGACTGACCGATCATAACAAGACTCCACTGCATGAAAACACTGTTTCCTATAAGTTCTGGGCAGAAATACTCTTACTCTTTGTAAATGAAAATGTCATGAGAAAGGAAAGCAGGACACAGCATGGGCACTGCCCTTTTCTTCTTGGGAGAAGATTTGTGAGTAACAAGCGGCTTGGAGAGCTTCTAAAAGGAAGAGAGAAGGAATTAGTAGCAAAGTGGCTAAGGGGGAGGCTGGGAGCACACAGAAGATGGAGTCAGACAGACCGAAGCACAGGGTAGGGTGGAAGAGGGAGTTTTTAGAAATAGCCTCTGAGGAGCACATTTTGGAAACAATTGCCCGTGGCCATGGTCAGGTCAGATAAAGGCACCATTAAAGTGAGGCCTGGAGTGGCAGTGCCTGGGCGGTGTGGCCAGAGCATTGTCACCATGCCACATGCCCCGCCCATCTCCGCTTGTCCAGCCCTGTGCATATTAGCACAGCGAGGTGGTTGTGGGCACACCTTCATCTTCCGCCCTCCCCGCCCCCCAGCAGCATGACCTTTTACCTTTGCTTCAGCGTCTTAGCACAGGCCCTGCCCAGAGTGCAGGGAGTCACCGCCCAGGCCGCCCTCAGCCAGGAAAGGGCGATGTCCCAGCCTCCCAGCCTTGGTGGACAATCTTGAAGAGTGTTCTCCCTCCTTCTTCAGAGATCCCCTTGCATGATGGAATCTCCATGGGCCCCAGTAGCCAGCTCAAAAAACTCCTTAATATACTAAACACCACCGCATTGCCCTGCTTTAAGAGGGTAAATAGCATGCTATTCATTTAAGAATAGGGGAAAGAATCAACTTCCCTTTCTAGTCTCCAGTTATATATCAATAAACCTACTAGAAAAACCCTCTCTCGGGGCTCTCCTTGTCTCAGACTCCTGCTTGCTGCGGTTACCTCCCAAATAAGCCGCTGGTACCCAAGGGCTGGCTTTGGCTGTGCAAGAAGGAATGTTACCTAGACAGGACCCCCCCAACTCCCAAACCCCCGGCCATTGCTCACTTAGCGGCATTTAGAGTTCCCCCTCGGACTTTCACCGAGGGATGCTACGAAAACGTTTCTATGGAAACTTTTGCTGTGAAGATATTGCCAAGAAGTATGTTCGCCTGTCTCTTGATGTCTACCACATAAAGTTTCACAGTAATGTCTCTCAAGCTGAGGGCTCAAAAAAAGGTCTCTCTGGAAGGCACGTTTACCAGGGACAGGAAAAATCACACCCACCACGGAGAATCTTTCCATCTTTGCTTCAGTCACTAGAGACATCATCCAACAACAGTTTACTAATGCAACTAATTAGGAGTTTGTGGCCCACAGATCTAGGTTCTGTTTTTACTTTATAGTCATGATATTGTATACAATTTTGTTTTTTCTTCCTCTCTTTTGTGTTTAATAATTTCTTTGTATGCATTTACTGTAATCAGTATCAGATCCTTTGTAGATGAAACAGGGTATGGTTACATTAAATACTGTTACTTTTGTCATATCCTTTAATAAACTACTTAGTTCTTCAGAAAACATCACAATTGTCAATTTTTAACTTATAAGAGTAATACATGCTTGTTGTGGAAAATAAGATGAATATATATATAGTAATGTAGAGAGAAGACTCCCATCATCCCACAAGTCAGATACAAACTAAAATGCATGTGTGATTCTGTGCTTCTACTCTTTTTTCCATACATATTTTACTTACCAAAGTTATTACATTAATTTTAGTTTTATCACTCAACCTTGTACTGGGAAAACATTTCCTTTCTATTTCTCTAAATTGTCTCCAAAAATTACTTTTATATCACAGAATATGTGTCATAATTTATTTAACCAACCTCTTATAATGGAAATTTTATTATATTCAATTTTACAATCTTCAAATACTGTGATAAAAATGCTTGTGTGTGTATGTGTTTGTATATGTGTGTGTATTATTGATTACATAGTAGAGATAAATTATTAAAAGAATTAGTGAATAATAATATACAAACACTTTTACCCCAAAACATGTAGCAATTTATAGTCTTTATTGCCAAAGTAGGAGTATGCTACTCTCCTAAATTTTGCCAATTTGGAGTACTAGTTTTTTGCTTTTCTTAAAAGATTTATTATTTGTGCATACAAGCTGGGCTACAGGCCAGAGGCAAGGGGGGGGCGGGCAGCGAGAGGGTTCACCAGAGACAAAGTGGGGAGCAGAACAGGCAGATGGACGAAAATACACTGTTGGGGGAGCAGCGGGCGAGGCAGGAGAGGTCTGCTGCACCATAGTTTTTTTTTTTTTTTTTTAATGTTAATCTGATAATGTACTGGTCAAGTTTAAAGAGTCAACTAAAGAGGGTGGGACTCATCGGCAGGTCACTTTGCTCCTCTTAAAACAAAACCTCCCCATAAATTCTATTTAAAAGCTAAATATTTTATTGACTAAATATGTATTAACAACCTGCTCAACAAGGTCCTCCACTCTCAATACCATAACAAGGTGCTCAATTCACAGTTCCTTCAGCCCCTATCAGCTTCATGAAATTTCTCGGCCCAAGGAAGTAAGACGTTGGCATGTGCCTACACATCTCAGAATTACATATATAGCCCACAAGAGGAGAGCATTGGTGCAATGCCACCATTTGTCAGACATTGTTATAAATAATGTCTTTGAGAGTTTAAGAAGTGTGTGCTCTGCCTGGAATGTGGGACATAAGGCAAGTTCCCCGGGAGTGTCAATTTTGAAATGAATTCCAATAACGAGGTCACTACTCCAGTTAAGTTCTCTGCCCAGCTCTGTGACTCCATGAGAATTCCCATAGTCCATAATACAGTTGCCACTCATGGAGGCCGAGAAGGTGAAATGAAAACAAATCTGCCCTGAGGTCTATCACACTTAGGAAATAATTAACTTTCAGCAGGTGGTTTTGACATCCTGACTCTAAAATGAGCTTTAAAGGGAAATTTTAGTTGATTTAAGTTACTGCAGAAATAAGACTTTTCCCCAGACTACAAAGCAATTAAGCGACTCATCAGGCAAGGCTTCATTTGGGAATCCAGGTCACATTCATGTGCTTAGAGGTAAGAGGTAGTGGGAAATGGCTTTGGGCTTAGAGGTAAGAGGTAGTGGGAAATGGCTTTGGGCTTAGAGGTAAGAGGTAGTGGGAAATGAGCTGAACTTCTGGCTGAATCTCACTGCCTTCCTCTCCTCATTCACTGTGCCATCCATTATTCCCCTTAACTGCTCCAAACTTTGGTCTCTTTCCTAAGGGGAACTGATGGAGACCGGGTCAGATTTCCTGCTAGATACTGAGAAGTGCCGACTGTTGCACCTAGGCAGGTACTCTTGCGGGTCCACAAAAGAAGTCTGACTGGAGTGGAATCCATTGCCACTCCAACCCTCGTGCACCCCAGAACCATCTCACCTTCACCTGCAGTACAGATGCTGGTTCCCTCAATCAGATTTTGCCACTCCTAAATCCACTACCTGCATGTGCGTGTACACGTGCATGCACACACACAGTGAGTAAAGTGTCTTTTTGCACGAGTTTTTGCATAGTGGGAATTTATTGTTTTGGTTTCTTGAAATTCAGCTCATTTTCCATTTTTATTTCCTTTATTTTTTGGTGTGATTTTAATGGGGGATGGGAGGGAATTCAGGCAATTCAACAGATACATCACCATTCCTTTGGTTTGTGTATTATAAACTTCAAAAATGAAGAAAATGCACATTACTCAATGTCTGCCCATGATATAAATAAGTGTTTTATATATAGCAGAGTGCAATTGCCATGCTCCAAGTTAAATTGACTCATTTTAAAACTTTGCAGGAAACATTTTGATTTTCTTTAGATTCCCAAGAGAGAGACACTGGGGAAATAAATATCTCCACCCTCCTACCAAGCAGAAAAATAATAGCACATTTTGGCACAATTTGGGTTCAGAGAAAGGACAAAAAATATATAAGTAAATGAACATGCAGCCATATATTTTTGCATCCCCACCTCATTTCCAAAAGGAAGAGAAGCAAACACACCGAGACAGGGACAACTTTCACCTCAATTCTTCAGAGCCCAAAGGGAAAACCTAAGCTTCCATTTGAATTTGGGTTCCTAGGACTTTCCCTGTGATTATGAGCATAAGTTTTAGGAAGCTTAAGAAAGAAAACAACCAATTCAAGACTTTGTGGATTAAAGCTAATTTCATTTTTTTGCCTTGGGACTTATTGTGGCACAAACAACTTCCTCTCTTCACCCCCAAATTTTCCCCACTAAGGAGCACGTGCAGCACTCTGGGGAAGAGCACTTGCTCTCTCTCGTGTGTCCCTCACATCGTGACCTGGACGGTGGTGACTCTAGGGTAGGAACCTCAGAGAGTGAACAGGACGCAGTGAGCCTGTGACTCAAGAGGAGCCATGAGTCAACAGTAGAAAGACTGCCCTGAGCCTGAGATGGTCCCGCCAGTAGGTGTTACTTTAGCCATTAATCCAGGGCACTCTACGGATGGAGCTTGGTTCCCTTCTGCCAAGAAACACACAACAAAACTCCAAACCAAACTGAAATCTGCCAGTTCTGCAAATCTTCTCCAAAGGCAGAATGGGGCCCCTAAGACAGAATGCAGAGCTCACCCCGGAGGCCGACAGCAGCTCTGCCTGGCCAGGGCAGTAATGGAGAGTCTCCTGGTCACCATTGCAGGTCACTTCACCTCATCATTCAAAGTGGCTTTGGCATTGGGGTTACTGTGATTGAATGCAATTGCAACAATAACCATCCTTACTTACTGTCTGAGGCCATTGAGAGTCCTCTCAGCCCTGTTTATTAGCTTTGGCTTCATACACCATGATTAAGTTCTTTTCAAGCATACTATCAGTCCTCTCTTAGTTTTACTTCCCTCCCAAGGAGCTTTATGCTCTAGTTTAAGGACCAAAAAATCACTAGTTTTCCTACTTAAAGCATGTGTTTTATGAGTTCAAAGCATCAGGCACAAACAGAAATTTCTCTCCTGACCTGTAGAGACCATCATACTGAAAATGAGTCCAAAGGTTTGATTCCTGTACATACTTATCTTTCTGGTAGTTCTTGCCTCCTCCCTGCCAGTAGGGGGAACTGCAATCTGTCACAGTTCTGGTAATTGGAGTTTTGCAAGTTGCTTTCTGGTTTTTTTCCACTTAGATTTATAACTCCAACTTCATCTTTCTCTCTTCCTCCCTCTCTTTCCCTTCTATCTTGGGGTTAGAAACTTAAAAATAACGAAGGTGTCCTCCGAGATCCTTTAACCTAGGGGTCAGCAAGCTTCTTCTGTGAAAGGTCAGAAAGTAAAATAGTTTATGCTTGGCAGGTTAGACAGTCTTTTGAAATTACTGGACTCCCATTACAAACAACTTGTAAATGAATGTGCATGACTGTGTTTTAGAATACTTTATTTGCAATAACCAGCAGTGGCTAGAACCTGACTGAAGGTAGGGGCTCCTTATACTTAATGTCTTTATTGACTTCAAAATAATTTTTTTAGATGAAAGATAGAATCCTAGAAAGGTTTATCGACTTGTATAAGGCTACATAGTTAGTAACTTAGAGAGGTGGAGGTGGAGGTGGAGATGGAACCAAATCTTCTAGACTCCTTCATAGAGATCTTTATTCTCCACAATCTGTCCTGTGATAGAAGTTTACCTAAAGAGTCTTTAAGAATTTCTTGGTCTTTTGGGAATTTACCCAAAGGATACAAAAACACTAATCCAAAAGGATACATGCACCCGTATGTTCATTGCAGCACTGTTCACAATAGCAAAGGTATGGAAGCAACCCAGATGTCCAAAAATAGATGATTGGATCCAGAAGATGTGGTACATATACACAATGGAATACTATTCAGCATGGAAAGAAGATAAACACATG
>PVIJ01020819.1:0-20017 GCA_004024925.1 Scalopus aquaticus | reverse complement strand
AGATACATGAAAAAATGCTCAACATCACTTATAATCAAGGAAATGCAAATCAAAACCACCATGAGATACCACCTCACACCTGTGAGGATGGCACACATTAAAAATACAGGCAACAACAAATGCTGGAAAGGATGTGGAGAAAAAGGAACTCTTCTACACTGCTGGTGGGAATGTGAACTGGTCCAACCACTATGGAAAGATGTATGGCGATTCCTCAAACTGCTAAACATGGAGCTCCCATACGATCCAGCAATCCCACTTTTGAGAATTTACCCAAAGGATACAAAAACACTAATCCGAAAGGATACATGCACCCGTATGTTCATTGCAGCACTGTTCACAATAGCAAAGGTATGGAAGCAACCCAGATGCCCACAAATAGATGATTGGATCCAGAAGATGTGGTACATATACACAATGGAATACTATTCAGCATTCAAAGATAAACACATGCAATTTGCAGCGACATGGATGGAATTAGAGGGGATCATACTCAGTGAAATAAGCCAGAAAGAAAGAGAAAAATATCGAATGGTTTCACTTATAACAGGACTATAAGGAAACCAATCAGCGGGGTGGGGGGGTGAAGGGAGGGAAGGAAAAGCACACAAAATGGAATAGAAAAGAACACAAGGGACCATGGAGATGGATCACGGATGAATTGGTGGTGGGCTACCCAAGGGGAATACAAAATGTAAAAGACATAAATAACAATAAAAATATAAAAAATAAATAAATAAAAAAATAAAACAATCTGAAACAAAAAATAAATAAATAAATAAATAAAATCTCAGTCCATTAGTGCATGAAAATGTAGATCAATTGAATAAGGTTGCCAATTTGCTTTGGTAAATTTATATTTTGGCCTAAGACAATTGCTCAGAATAGCAATAGCATGCTTTCAAAGATGCTTCCTCTGTTTAGATTTCTGTGGATTCTGAGAGGGACAGTTGGAAGGCACCTACATGATCTCCTTTTTTATAAATTTTTTAGTTACTAAGAGAAAGGTTTTGAAAATTCTTTAGTAGTTAGAATATATACTTACTATACATACAACTCCATCAGCATAGATTTTACAACGCTCAACATTGTAGAATGTTGGTTAATGCAAATAACAAACATCGTATTTGGACCCACAACTTAATACCAATTTAGAAGTTACACAAAGTTCAAATGGTCTATTGATGAAAAGTTTTCTTGGATTCTTTAAAAGTTGTATATTCTGGGCCTCCCTGGTGGTGCAGCGGTTAAGCGTTGCGCTGTGGAGCTGTTGGCAGCGACCATGCAAGTTCGATGCCCAGCCGGGGAGATTCCCACATGGTGCAGAAGCCCTCTCCTGCCTTGCCCGCTGCTCCCCTCAGCACTGTATTTCCGTCGATCTGCCTGTTCTGCTCCCCACTCTGTCTCTGGTGAGCCCTCTCGCCACCCCACGCCTCTGGCCTGTACCCCAGCTTACATGCAAAAATAAATAAATCTTTAAAAAACAGTTGTATATTTTGTAACACATTTATCAAATTTTATTATATTATCTGAGTATCCCTTAAAGATTCCCTAATTAATAATATAATTTACTGGTGCACTTTATTTTTGATGTAGACGATCTATTCAAGTTTGGACCAAAAATTTCATTTTGCTAGCTGGTAAATAGAAAGGGAACTGGAACCCAGATTTGACTGAGCTATTGAGTTCACTATTAAGTAGAAAACATTTTTTACCACAGGATGTTTTTTGTGACAATGTAGAGAATCAACTTTGCTCTTGTGTACAATTTGTATTTCAGAAAAGATCAGTCTTCTAAATGAGAAAAAAAAAACCAGTATATTACACAAATAATTTAACAAACTATATGGCAATTTGAGGTAGTATAAATGGATCCTGGCTTCAATTTCCTAAGTAATTCATGTAAAAATACATATTGGCACAATTTGTGATAGAGGCAGATTTTTGACTGATTACTTGACCTAACTCATTTGCTATAACTAAATGGATTAGTGTCAATTTACTTAATCAATCAAATCATATAATGAACCGGCCTCTTAAGTCATCTAGGCAATTTAATCAAGATGCTATCTCCAGTTGTTCAAATAGTTTCGGCATTAGCTCCCTTGTGCCAGGTTCTTCCAGGCAAACAGATGTTTTTCTCTTAGAAAAAAATGGCAATATTTATAGGAAAGTGGAACACTAGCCACAGGACAATCTGAACTGTTAAATTAGGACCGCCTGTACTAAGGTCATTTCTATCAGTACTGCAAAAAAGTGCTGGTAAGATGAAAGTAAATTAATGTTTTAACCACATAACAAACAGCTTTGAAACACTACAATGGTATACAGATTGTTAACAAGTCAATATTACTGAGTAATTTTAGCACTGTACCTATAGGGAGCCTATGTGAAATTCTCTCATTATATCTCCTTGCCCTGAGAAAATCTCACATTACACCAGACTTTCTGTACTTCATATTTTCTTTTAAAGTTTTGAAGGTTGAATGCAGATCATTATTTTATATTCATCACTGTTATTTCCCAAATATTCCAGTTTCAATTCCTAGACTCAAGGTATGATTGCACTAGTTCTTGAAGCCAATTTAATGTGAGCAGAAGTGGAATATGTCACCTTTAGGTGGACACTTTAAGAACTTGTGTGTAATTTGCACATTCCTTCTCAATGCCTCAGGAACCAGAGTGCTCCAGATAGCGACTATTCCATCAGCCAGGGTCTTGGAGTGAATCAGTGCCTCCAACCCATCCAAGATGATTATGGACAGTGAAACTGCATCTTTGTGACTTTCAATCACTGAGATTTTAAAGTTGTCTGATTCATTTGTTACCGTAACATATATAACCTACCTAATCCTAATGGATTAACCTTGATATGTCATGCATTGACATATCGATCCTGAATGATCTAGGAAATGGTGTATTAAAGAATTCACTTATGCTATCAACTAAAGCAGCCACTTGTTTATATGGACATTGATAAAAAGAAGTGTGAGAGGCAAGGATAAATAGAACTCAAGTCTTGCTTTGCTTACAGGCCAAGTTCAAAATAAAGCTAATAGGAGGTCTTAATAATATATCGCTGAAAGCAGAAAAATAAAGGAGCTGAATTAAGCCAATCTGAGACACTCTGGAGTCAGTGGCACTGATTATCTCTGAAGCCCTCTTCAGATTCTGGGGACAGCCAATGGAGGTTTTGCCTGGAGGAGCCACACTCCCTTGCCCCACAAGCTGAAGCTGCAAGGAAAACTCTGGACCGGAAAGAAGGATGTGTGTGTTAGTCTCCTGAACCATATCTAGGTCCTTCATATCCCTTCCTCTTTTATTGCCAATTGAATTGTATGCTTGCATTATTGTAAATTGTTTTTCCCACATAAAAACCTATTGTAATTATACATGATTAGCTTCAGTTGTAAGTGAAACCTCTTCACCCAAGTGGAAGTTAGCAGCTGAGATATGAATCTCATATGACAGTCTAGCTAAATGTATCTTTAGACGAGGAACAAATTTTTAGAGTGTTTTAAAAGACTATATATAGTCTGAGAAAACAGAATGAAACTATATACAGCATCACCATAAAATTACACTACGACTTTTAAAAAATTGAGCCTAAAAATTATGTACTTCAGAAAAATTTATAATTTATTATTTTAAAAGAGATTAGTGGTATGGAGTTTAAACCCAGTTTTAAAATTTTATATGGTTTAGCATTACTAAATATTAATAGTTTCCTCTTATGAAACTAAAAAAGCATATTTGTCCTTCTTAATGCCTTTAATACAGTATGTCAAAAACATAAGTAGAAGTTGTGGCAAAATAACACACAATACAAATAGCATTGATATTTCACCAATACTTACAACTATATACCAAGGTAAAACTATTTTTTTCTTGTCTGTGGTACTAGTGATTGATGGCACCACTAAAGATACTTTAGCAGAAAAATTACAGGGCAATAATTTTCAAATTTGGATACCATTTGTCACCTCAGCTCATTTCCATGTAAATTAACAATGACAAAATGAGGAAATATTTACTGGATCAGTAAATCAATTATTGTTAGAGTCCATTTCTGTCTTTCTAAGTCTGCTGCCATCAGTCAAGGCCAAACACAAATCATGTCTCACTGGGTTATTGCAATGGCCCCTTAATTGGATTCCAGGTCTCCAATCTCTAAGCCAATCCATATCTGATCAGCTACTATATTAATGTCCCTAAAGTCCAACTCTAAATGTATCAAGGCCCAACTTAAATATTAATTCAGGTGTGCTATAGGGTTGAAGAAGAGCTAGCATGAGAACACGATACCTTAAGAGATGACTGGAAAAATTCACAAGTGACAAATGGCTAGACCATAAGCTAAAAGACCACTAAACGTAATAATAAATGTGTAACAAAACAACACTTATGTATTTTAAAGAACAAGATAACAAAACATACTAGGATGTAACATACAATTAACTAGCTCTGAGAACTACACATGAAATACACTGTTTACTTGCAAATGACTATAATCACAATGACCAATGAACCTACTCTTTAAATAGCAGCCTCATTTCCCAACTGTTCAGACAGGTTCATGTAACTTATTTTAACAACTACAAATGGCCAGTTTATAAGTAGATAGGTATTTCTTCTAATCCCAGGGGACTCAGAAGTACATGCACTCAGAAGAAAAGTGTTTCTGCCCTTTTTGTTTCTATGCCATAGCTTCCTAAAGGAAGCACTGACCTTAATTCAGTTTTATTGAGTGAGTACAGTGGACTTATGTATTGTATACTAGTTTTTTTATTACTTTATTTGTGTATGTATTTATTTTGATGCCAAGAGTTCAATATGGAAATAAGTATTTCTGGCTTTTCTTCAAAATGTGGATGATCTGGGAATACCACATTACAGGATGGTAACAATTGACTGGAACAGAATAATAGGGTCTCTTATGGTAAAATACACCTCCGTGGTCCTCATCAGTCCCTGAGAATGGCAGTCTGTATTTTCAAATTAAGGTTTCTCTAGCAATGAAAAAAGCAAAAACAAAACTTATAATTCCAATTTAAAGACAAATGAAGTGGGACTGCTTGTACAGAGTAGGGGGTGTAGAAGGTAGAAAATACAGACCCACTGATCAGAGCTCACCCTACTCATCACAGGAACAGATCTATGCAGAATCTAGCTAGAAATATCTACCTTGGAAGATATCTATGGAAGAGATTCCTTAAAGCTCAAACTTCAGTAGTCAGTTAACTTCTGCCCTCAGTACCTTTCATATTGTTAAGTATTTAAACATAATTCCCAAAGATGACAATAAAAAAAACAGAACTACTAGAGTGAATATCCAGAAAAAGATGGATGAAAGTGTTCTCTACTCAAAGCAATTTCCTCCAGACTCCAGCACCAAATAAAGTTCATAAACTGATAGACCGTGCATGGAACAAACTTCAGAAATAAACTTGCATTTTTATTGCTGCAACGTTGGGTCATCCAGACAATGGTTTGTATTCATGAACAATGAAGTAAGTTGTTCTTGTAAATTCTGAATTATGGATTACATGACGAAGAAAATTTACTTCCAAAGTTTGCTTTTGCCAAAGAACGGCATTTTCACTGAGATAATGCAGAAATCAATGCACTGGAACGAATCCACAGTACATTAATTCCCTGAGAGTTACTGTAAAAACCTTTGAAATATAACCAAGGTATAAAATTAAATATGATTCCAGCCCTGATTTATACTTCATGCTGATAATGTGAATTTCTTTCACTTACCAATAAATTTGATTCCTAATGGATTGTTCATCAGCTAATCCAGAGATTTACATTTAGGTTTCTCTTCTATCAACTAATAGATATCTTATGATTTTATTTAGTGTTATTTAATAGTATACCCACTAAATGAATAAGTTACATAGGAGGATGAGGTGTTTATTTTCCCTCGAAGAAAACTGAAAATAGTCAGCAATCTTCTGGTTACATGAAACATGTCGAGAAGTGAGATAATTCCAATTCGCAAAGACAGAAGACCAACTAAAATGGGAAAAGAAATCTCAAAAATAACGAGAAATACCCTTTAGAAAACAAAAAAGGTGTAAGAACAAGTTCTTTAGTTTGCTCAGGCTGTCATAAATGACAACAAATTTGATGAATTTAAACAGTGAAAATCTCTTTTCTCATGGCCATGGAGTCCAGAAGTCTAAAAGTTAAGGTGGAGAAAGAGCTGTGCTCCCTTGAAGCCTGTAAGAGAAAATCCCTCCTGACTCCTGTTTTCTAGTGGCTTCTGGAATTCATGATTTGTAACAGCATAACTCCAGAGTCTGCCTTCTCTTCACATAGTCATCTTTCCCGTGTTACTATATGGGTCTCAAATCTCTCTTCACTCTTAAAACAACAGTTTGTGGATGTACAATCCTCTCTAAATCCAGGATGAGCTCATTTCATTAAACTTAATGGTATCTACAAAACCCAACTTACCAAAAAAAAAAAAAAAAGATCATTCACAAGTACTGGGGGTTAGACAAACACATCTTCTAGGGTGACATAACTGAAGATGAGAGAAAGGAATGAAGATTACGATAAGACAGACAATCATGGATGGAAATCTGGTTTTTGATATCAAGCCAAACTAGGCTTCTCACCTATTTTAAAATGAGCTGTCTAAATCCCCTAAGCTTCAATCATACCATTTATAACAAAGATCGACAAACGATGGCTTACAGGTAGAACTCAGTCTCTGCCTGTTTTTATAGATACAATTTTATTGTACTAGAGCCAGATCAATTTGCTTAAGCATCATCAATGGTGAATTGTGAACTGCAATAAAAGCGGTGACTAGTTAAGAGACATTATTACCCACAAAATGAAAAATATTACAAGTCTCAACTGTCCTCATCTGAAAATGGAGGCAATTATTTTTTTTTTTTTTTTTTTTCTGGGACTTCCTGATGGCTAAGCAGGCTGCCCCAAATGGAGGCAATTATTAAACCTATTTCAAATAATAGTTCTGCAGATCAGCAGGTCTGGAGTAAGATGTTAGTCAGAGCCGCTACAATTATCTCCCAACAAAGCAGGTATAATATCCTCAATATATAAGATGTGATGGGAGCCAGGAAGATAGTATCCGTTTGAAAAGTCCTACAAAGGAGAAGATCAACCTCTTGAGTCTTCCAAAGGATGAAGCTAAGACCTGAATGGAGTTTAGGTAGAGAGCTCAGGTCAGTTTATTTGTTTGCTTGTTTGATTTTGATCTATTTATAAATTACACCAAAAGAATGGGTAATGATTGGCTTTGGAACATGACAATTAAGTTACACACCAATTAAAGCAGACATACTTAAAACATTGAATGGGACTTCCCTGGTGGCGCAGCGATTGAGCGCTGCACTGTGGAGCTGTTGGCAGCGCACGATGCGAGTTCGACGCCCAGCCAGGGAGGATCCCACATGGTGCGGCAGACCTCTCCTGCCTCACCCGCTGCTCCCCTCAGCAGTGAGTATTTCTGATCTGCCTGTTCTGCTCCCCACTCTGTCTCTGGTGAACCCTCTCGCCGCCCCATGCCTCTGGCCTGTACCCCAGCTTGTATGTAAAAATAAATATTTTTTAAAAAATTAAAAATTGAATGGACAGAGCTTAAAGGCCACTGGAGATGGGGGTGAGGTCACATGACCTTAAAGAAAAAAAATTATGTTGAATTCATCACCACCCCTTCCTTAGCCTTAACCAATACCTTTGTCTTTCCTATCCTGCTCTCCTTTATTGAAGTCCAAGCTGTTCGAAATGATTTATGAGGAATTCCATAATCTGTTGCTTCCTTGTCTCTCCACTGTATTGAATGTGCGTGAAATCTGGCAACTTTTTATAATGCTCAACATGTGGTAATAATGTTAAAAAGTGGAAATACAATTCAGGAAACACTGAAGAAGGTTTCTTCTGTGTTATTTCACGGTCTACGCAATTATCTCAGCTATATGGGGATCTCTTTACAATTATCATCCACTTAGGAAGCTGAGGCTACAACTGGTCCAGAAAATTACTAAGAAAAGTATTTTCCCTGGCGTTAAAATGTATTGCACTCATACTTCCATTGTCCTAAAAGATGAAAATAAGCTAAAATCTTCAAGTACTACTATTCAAGAAACTTGAGGCAATACTGTTTTTTTAGCTTGCGAATTTTTGTTTTGCTTCTGTTGTACATGATCTAATGAAAACAATCCATAACTAGATACATGCAAAATTCAGAGACATAATATATAGGTGACAGAGGTAAAAATATGTCTATGGCTTTGCATCTGCATATGAGACTAAAAATCTTAAGTGTCAATGTATAAATCTAAATGTAGAGATACGGAAAATGGAGAATGAGAAGCGTTGGCAGGAAAAAAAACATTCTCACCACCCAGAGCCCACCAACTATAACATTCGTATGTTTCTCATTTTTGTTAATATTCTTACAATTGAACACGTAAAAGTGTTTTTCTTTTTGATAAATTATAGTATCTTACTAACTACCTAGTAATCTACCAGTACAAGATGCCATTATAAGACTAGTCACAACATTTCTGATTTGCTAAGACTGGAATGAAGCCTGGGTAGTTATAGCTACTGAAAATATAAAATGCTGAATATGTGAAAGACGGAATACAATGAAATGCAGTGACCCCAAAGGAATAAACTAATGTCCACACAGAACAATAGATAGAGGTAGCTGATATACTGTTTAAGAGACAGATTCTGGCACCAACTTGCATGAATGAGAAAAGCTCTGATATTCTGAGTTGGACAAGCTTGTGTAACTTAACTTTTACCTTTCTATTCCTTAATGTCCTTCTTGGTAACATGGCAAAATATGGAACATATACTCTTGATAACTGAATTAAAAATACTTAACAGAAACAGACTTAGAGAAAATCTTAGCATATTATAAATATTTAATAGATGTTAGCGATCATTATCAGACAAATTAGAAATGAAATTGCCATGTGATCCAGCAATGCCACTACTGAAAACATATTCAGTGGAAATGAAATAAGTATCTCAAAGATATATTCATATTCCCAATTTCATTTTAGGATTATTTGATTAATAGACAAGCTATAGAAATACCTAATTGTAAACTGCTAAAGAAGAAAATGTGATATATAGATGTATAGATATTCACATAGATAATTAAATTAAAAATGGTATGTGTACACACACTAACACACACATGCAAACAATGAAACATTACTCAGTCTTGAGAAAAGAGGAAATACTGCCATTTGTAACAACATGTATAAACTTTGAGGGCATTCTGCTAAGTGAAATAAACCAGACTCAGACAAATACTGTATGATTTCACTTTATATGTGGGATCTAAATAGTCAAACAATAGTAACACATAGTTGAATGGTAGTTGACAGAGTTTAGGGTTGGAGAAGTGGAGAGATGCAGGTCAAAGGGTACAAAGTTTCAGTTGGATAAGATAAATAAGTTCAGTAGAACTAGAACAGATATACAGGGCCTCCCTGGTGGCACAGCGGTTGAGCGCTGCGCTGTGGAGCTGTCGGCAGTGGCGACGCGAGTTCGACGCCCGGCCAGGGAGAATCCCACATGGTGCGGCAGACCTCTCCTGCCTCGCCCGCTGCTCCCCTCGGCAGTGTATTTCTGATCTGCCTGTTCTGCTCCCCGCTCTGTCTCCGGTGAACCCTCTCGCTGCCCCACGCCTCTGGCCTGTACCCCAGTTTGTATGTATAAATAAAAAATAAATCTTTAAAAAAATAAAAGAACGGATATACAGCATTAAAAGTGCTGTATTATATGCTTGAAATTTGCTAATAGGGTAAATTTGAACTGCTTCTACCATAGACACAAAAATGGTAACTATGTAAGGTTATGATATGTTAATTAGTTTGATGGTGGCAATCATTTCACAATGGAAATGTATATCAAAAGATCAAGTTATATACCTTATTAAAAGTGTATAACTTATTTTACACTATATTCCAAGAAAAATGAAAAAGCAGATGTATAGTATTAATATAACTTAATACAACCTAATTTTATATATTTATGCTTCAAGAATACATACACTTTAAGATAAAATGATTTAGAGTGGATTGGAAGGTTATAAATTAAACATGAGGGAGCTAAATAGGACTGGGGATACAGAGTGAAAAGGGAAATTTGAAGCTGAATTAAAATAAAAGAAGGATGTGCTTGGACTGAGGATAGAGCATGCAACAACTCATATGATCCTGTCCCTGGGAGTTTTAAATATGATACACAGAGGTGTTAGGGACTAGGGAGTAAGTAGGAGTCTAGTGTGTCAGGCAGGCTCAGGAGGCCAAAACACAGTCACTAGAAGGACATGGTCCTGCCGTGGGAGCAGAAAACAAAGCAGAGCCTGACCCATGTCTACAAGGGTTCATTTCCCCTCAGTTCTCTTCTGCAAAGAGACCCACACCTGGGGTTATACTTCATTTTATCTTCATTTTTCTGAAACCAAAAATAGCCTAATAATACATCAGTTTGACTTGGCACCCCACAGGGAAAATTTCCTTAGGACAAACATGATAGAGTACTTTAGTTCAACTTGAGATGAAAAACATAAGGGCACAGAAATCTAGTATAATTATCTTCAAAATAACTTAATTTTGTCCTGCTCATAACCCTGCACTGGCCATTGATGGACAGCAATGGAAAATACAACATATTTAAAATGTCTGTATATGGTGACCCTTTTTCCCACTTTGCAGCACATAGGCAATTTGAAAAGATTTCAAATATTTTAATTTCTTCCCATGTGATGAAAAAGATTGGGCTGTGTAGGCACTGAGATTTTACTCCTGGTAAACAGATGCTATGGAATTACATTAGCAAAGCTAACAGAGTGCCTAACAGAATATATTCAAAAACTTTAATACCTTACCCTTCACCTTCTTCAAGCATGGCTCCAATATCCAAGAAAAACCTGTCAAAACTCATTGAATTAACTGATTGGAAGGAATTACCAGATGGAAGGAATATAACTGATGAGAATCTGAAATGTAGCTCCTGGGACTTAGCAGTCTTAAATAAGAGAAAAAATACTTGAAAGGACACAGGATGTATTATTTTTTTTTCTTTTGCTTGGAAGAAGTCTTGAGAAAGAAGGGATTAGAAATTAATGTGTTTGCAGTATAGATAATACTAAAAACTGTTAAAATTTTTAGACTATGAAATATAAAAGACCTCTTGGCCAAAAACAAAGTATTGAGAAAGGAAACAAAAAATGCATTTTGCAACTTACATTACATGAACTATATGTCTTTAGGAAAAAACTTGAAAGAGAGGGAGGACAAATGCACAGGAAAAGGCATAAAACTGAAAACAAGACAAGAAAGAAAAGGCCTTGTAAGAAGACAACACTCAAGTAGAAGTAAGAAAAATTAATTGTAACAACCAACAATTGGACCAAGGCACACCATGAAGAATGAACACAGTAAAACCAAAGTTAAGGGCAAGCCAGTGTAGAATTAAATTCTGCAATTACACCCCACCTTGTCACACCTGCCTCCTAAACAGCACCCCATCTAGAAAGGAGCAGTGGGCTGTAAAGAGGTGCGCTGTCCTTGGTGCTGTGTAACCTGGTCTGGTTTCAAGTAGCTGAAACATTACCTCTGACCAGGGGGGCCAGGCCTAGCCAGGAGGGACAGAATGCTAGGAGGTTCTCACAAAAGCTAACACAGTACCCCAATATTGATAAAAATCCATGAACATATGATTGAAAATTTATGTCACTTAATAAAAAGAAATGGGCTGTGGGTGTCAATGTGCCTCACTGAGACCATGTTTATTGCACACTAGTTATAATAGCCAAGAACTGAAAAGAGCCAAATTTCCCTTTGACATATGACCCTTTGACGTATGAATGAATAAATAAGATACGGTCTACATAAACAATGGAATGCTATTTATCTATAAAAAAGATGAAAATGTGCCATTTGTAACACTGTGGATAGAACTGAAGAAAATTATACTTAGGGAAATAAGCCAGGCAGAGAAAGACAAATACTTTATGATTTCACTCATATGTGGTATAGTACACAGTGAAAACATACTCATGTGCCAAAAGAAAGGTAAATTTTGGACTATAAGACCAACTGGTGGTAACCTGAAGGTAAGGGAGAAAAAGAGGAGGGTAAACCAGGAAAAAGGGGATGACAGTGATGGATAAAACTGGACCTTTGGTACTTAATTTAAGGTAGTATATACTCATGTTGATTGTCAATGATTCACACCTGAAGTTTATAATTATAATGCAATGTTAGGTCAATAAAAAGAATCCTAAAAAGGACATAGAAAAAACTGATACTGCTATTTCATCTCCTCACTTTCTCTATAGAATAGATTTTCTTTTCGAAACATGTGCTCAATAAACACACAGCTCTCTAACAACAACAAAAAAGATCAATTCGGACTGACATTTTTTCTGATGGATTTACTATAGTGGAGGGGGAAGAAGGAGATGCTGTAAGTAATCTGACAAAAACAAACCTTTCTCCTGATACCCTCATAAACAATTACAAAATTCTAGATGAATTTTTGTTAACTAACCAGTGTTGATCTGTGTCAACCTAAGAGATGCCTCCCCAATCTCCATAGCTGAATGCTGAGAGGACTGCTTGGTCCCTTTTTATTGAACATTTTGATTTATAACATAAAGACACAGATGGCATGCTTATCAAATTTTGGATTTATACAAAACTAAGATTTAAGGCTGATATGCTGCATGTTAAAATCAGAATTTAGAGCTTGTAAAAAGCTAGACTAATCAAATGCAACTGAAAACAGGAGAGACAATGTAGGGAAAAGCACTGTGCTGCATTATGTCACCTAAAAGGCAATTGACTGTGCATCCTCAGGATGGAGATACAAAATATATAGTGACTGGAAACACAGACCTCGGGAATTGTTTTAACCGCAAACTGAAAATACATTAAAGGTCACTATAAAATTAAATTATGCATCTTATTTATAATGCATACATTTTACGATACAGACTTTATCTACCAAAAAGTATTTAAGATGGTTTACAAGGCAAACCAACATTGAAATGCTATTAAAATGTCCCAAAAGAGTGGGAAAATATTGGGAACATCTCACTCCACTTTATGCAAGACAAAATTGAACATTTACTCTGGCCCAAAGAGTGTTCTGTTCTATTGTAAACCTACTCATCCTTTACCTTTCAGATCATTCTCTCTCCCCTATAATGGCCTTCTTGTCTAATTTCAATGATGTTGCATTTTTTCTTTCATAATAACTTGATCCTTTCTGTTTTAGTGCCTAAGACAATTTTAAATTATATGCTCTGTGTATATATTTTCCTACTACCTTTCTCAATTACTAGACTGCAAGATCAATGAAGTTATGGACCAGATATGTTTTGGAGCCCCCCAAAAGACAATTCTACATTTTGCTCTGTGGGCAAATGTCTATCTCTGTCCTTCCAGGACAACCTCAAGAGGTTGGAGTCAGCAGAACAATGACACATTCACTGTAATGAAATTTTGATCAAGAAACAAAGCGAATATCCAGCAGGACCTCTATCATATTGTGAATTAATGGAGGGAGAAGCACAATATAAAGGCTTGAACATGTGCCCACACATGTGTAGCCCATCTGAGTACTTTGAGGGGAAGTTTCAGAAACCGTCAGTCCTAACATCTTCCAAACACACTTAGCTCAGTAAGATCAAGGATTGCTTTGAAATTATGAGCAGTGTCTCTCCTTTATCAATTAAGTTTGTTAGAAATCAACCTAATTTTGGCCTCCATGGTGGTGCAAGGGGTTAAATCTCAGCACTATGACGCTATCCACAGCCACTGCAGCATGAGTTTGATCCCTGCGAGGGAGCTGACCCACATGGTGCAGCAGACCTCTTTTATCTCGCCCGCTGCTCCCCTCAACAGTGAATTACAGTAGATCCACCTGTTCTACCCCCGCTTTGTCTCTGTTGAATCCTCTCATTCCTCCCCCCACACACACACATTTGGCCTACACCCCAGCTCTTGTATGCATAAATAAATCTTTGAAAAAGAAATCAAACTAATTTAATTGAAAATGTTAGAAATTAACTAGATGTCTACTTCCCCTTGTCAAAAATAAATAATTTTGTATTCTTTCTGTGTGTCTAATTACATAAGCCAAGCCAAAATCTCCAGCACAGGAATCAATCACTCAGAGAAATCTGATGTTGGTATTCCAGACCCTGGTTTATCACTACAGCTCTGAATAACCTCTTAAATAAAATTCTCCTTTATAAATTTTGAATTTGGTTCACAGTACTGATTATTTCAGTTGAAAGAAATGTAACCAATGTGTTACACAGTACTTGACACACACTTGTTCAATAAATGTGTCCTGAATAAATGAGCTAATGCTATTAAATATTATTAAAATTAGTGGGGGCTAATAAACAGAGAAAGACATGTAAAGATATAGTCTAATACAAGTCATTTCATATAATAAAATATAACCATGTTTGTTAGCTAATATAGAATCAATCTGCCAAAGTTGTGGGAAAGGCTCTTTGAAGAAACTGACTTGAGCTGAGGCTCAAAAGATGAGCAGGTTTTCACCTTAAAAAGAAAAAGATACCAGACTGAGGAAAGAGTACAGGCAAATGAATGGAGTCGTACAAGGACAGAAGGTACGTGGGAAATAGTGGGAGGATGTCCAGTATGGTTGCAGCATATGGTACATGAAATGTGTGGTTGAAAGTGGCATAAGGACATCATGTTCCCTTTACTGTCGCTTATGCTCTTTGCCAGCTGGAGGCATACTGGAGAAAAACAAGCGCCATCATGAAGGTCTAGAAATTTCATATGAGTCAGTACAAAACACTGGAAACATTAGCTTGAAAAGTAAGTTTATAAATGGAATGGGTATTGTATGTATTTTCCTTTTTTTTAAATGCTCTTTTGTATAGGCAATATTTTAGAATTCACTCAATTTTTTTCATTGAGCAAAGTTAATTTGCAAGCTATGGAGAGATCTACATTTAGATTTAAAAGATCTTTCAAATTTGAGAGGTGTTCACATGAACACTATAGTAGTAAGTTTCTACTTATTGGGAAGGTTTAAGTAGAGGTGAATGACTCTTCTACCACTATCTCAAAGATATTTCTCTTCTCATTCTCAGCATCTCAATATCATTTGCATATTCCAAAATCTATATGCCAAATTATATCAACAGAAATTTCTTTCTATTACTGTGAATCAAATATTTTCAGTTACTTCTTTCAAATCTCTAATTGTTTGACTCAGTTCTCAATCTGGACAGTTTAACATACAAAACTGAGTTATCCATTTTCTACTTCCAACCAATTCTTACCTATTTCTGTTACAATCTATTGCTGACCCAGTTTTCAAAAGCATTCCCAATTACAACCTATGTCTCCATCTCTACCCAGTATTAACCCTCGTGACTCAATTCTTTCTTCCCTTTCCTCACCCAACTGTCTTGACCTTTAATTACTCTCACAGAGGCCACTTAACCTCTCCTGACTGGTTTTTCTAGTTTTGTTTTGTTGTTGTTTTTTTTCCCACTGGAATCCAATCCCAACCCTGCAGCTAAAATTATCTTTCTAGAATAACATGGAATCCTATCACAGTCCTAGGTAGTAACCTCATTTTCTAAAACAGCAATATTTGACATTTTGGGATCTGAAGCATGAAAGATAAAAGCAAAGAAGGGACAAGGCCTTCTGGGTTGCTTATACTCTTGGGCAATCTTGTCTATGGGACAGCCCCTGGGGAACAGCCTAAATTTGATCTGGTGAAAATATTCTAGGTAAGCAATATTGGGTAAGTATGTTATCCAGAGTGAAAAGGCTAAGAAATACTTTCCAAAGCTGAGTTAATGCAGGCTTTGCATTAAGCTCTGTGGCTTCTGACCACTTACAGTTATTTCTCAGGAGACAGCAAATTTCAAAATTTAATATTTAAAATTTTATTTTTTAGCTTTGTATAGTGTATGACCTATAAATATAAGTAAGTTATGTTCAGTTTTATGTTGAGGCATATTTAATGCATCTTTCATAAAATAATTCTAGTTAATACTAGGGCTCCATTGGATAGGAGTTCCCTATAGAAAAAAAAATTAAAAAAAGGGTCTCAGAAAGAAAGTCTCTTCAGTATATGAATTCTTGTACAAGTTAATTGCAACATTTCCAACCTTTCCTTCTATCACTTACATATGTTCTGATTACATAGTACTAGTCAATCACTTTCACCAAAACACAATGCCCCCTTTTCTTTAAAATAGAGATAAAATATTCTCTTTATTCTGACATATTGTTGCTGAAACTTTCTGAAACTATCCCATCATTAAATCACTGTCTTCCCTGAATACTTTGTTCATATTTCTCTTATATTCTACATTTAATTATTTATTTGCAAGTCTATTATTAACATAAAAGTCTTCTTCCAAGTGAGTTAAAATCCCTAATATTTTAGATGTGTGACTAGATATGTATATACCTATGTGCACGTACACATCTGTATAAACATCCAGACGTGTAATAACAATTCCTTTGAATTATAAATTATTCACTGCATCTTAAAATTTATTTAACAGACATAATTCACATAAAATATATGCAAAGTACATAATTTAATAATTTTAAGTCATCTGTAGAGCCACAGAACAGCTACCACAATTAATTTTGGAGGATTTTCATTACTCCTTCCTTTATAAAGGAAACCCTCATATCGATCAACAGTCTGCCGTGTTGCCTTACATTTGTACCAACCCCAAATTTAGATATTGAGGCCATAACATAAAATGTGTTGGCACTGGAGAACTTGCCTTTGGGAGGCAACTAAATTTGCTAAGTTCCTGAGGATAGAACCCTCAGGATGAGTTCAGTTCCCTTAAAATAGAGAGACATCGTGGAGAGTGTGCCAGCACTCCTGGTTCTCCTCTTATTTTCTCTTTGCAACATAAGGACATACAATGTGGTCAATTGCAAACCGGAAGAGTACATGTTGACCGGAAGAGTACATGTTGGAAACATGTCTCATATGGTAATTATGTTTATCTTTTCTAAGGGACTACCAAATAGCTTTCCAAAGTAGTAACTGCATTATTTTATATTCCCACCAAGAATATATTAGGATTCTACTTCTTCATATCCTCATCTTCACTTATTTGTTGTCTCTTTGATTATAGCCATCCCATTAGCTATATGTATGAAGTAATATTGCATGGTGGTTCTGATTTGCATTTCCCTAATGAATAATGATGTTGAGCACCTTTTCATGTGCTTATTAGCTCTTTGTCTTCTTTGGATAAGCATCTATTTTAAATCCTTCTATCATTTTTTAACTGAGTTGTCTTATTGTTGACTTGACATTTTATTTATTCTGGATACAAGTCTCTTATTAGCTGTATCATTTACAAATATTATTTCCAGTCCTATGGGTTATATTTATACATTGTTAATAGTACCCTCTGCAACACATACATTTTTAACATGAAAAAAGTTTGAATTATCAATATTTTATTTTGTTCCTCATGGTTTTGATGTTGTATCTAAGAAGACTGCAGGATCACTAAAACTAACTTCTACTTTCTTCCAATAGTTATATAGCTTTAGCTACTACATGCGGATATATGATCCATTATGTGTTAATATTTTTTTTTTTCCATTATTTATTTATTTATTTATTTATTTTTTTTTATATATATATTTTTATTGTTATTTATGTCTTTTACATTTTGTATTCCCCTAGGGTATGTGTTAATATTTCTGTGGCATGTAAGGAAAAGTATCAAGCTTCATTCATTTGACAAGGATATTCAGTTGGTCCAGCACCATTTGTTGAAAAGACTGTTCATAACCCACTGAATAGTCTGGGCAACCTTTCTGAAAAATCACTAGCAGAAATGAGAATTTATTTATGATCTTCCAATGCTGTTTCAATGATCTATATGTTTATTCATAAGTCAGAACCATACTCTCTTGATAACTTTGTATTGAATTTTAAATCACAAAATATGAAACTTACAACTTTATTCTTTACTTTCCATATTGTTTAATTATTCTTGGCCTCCTACATTTCCATATGATTTTTAGAATCAGGTACCAATTTCTATTAAAAAGTTAGCTGGAAATATAATGGGGATTTTTGTTGACTCTGTACATCAATTTGTAGAATATTGGTACTTTAACAATATTGAGCTTTGGGGACCATGAATATAGTACGTCTTTATTTAGGTCTTTTTTAATTTCTTTCAATGTTTCATAAATTTTAGTGTATATATTTTCATTTCTTTTATTAAGCTTATTCTTAACTATGCTGTTCTTTCTTTGCTACTATAAATGAATTTTTTTCCAAATAAACTACATAGAGCTACAACTAATATAAAGAACAACTTATTTGAAATGTTGATTTTTTCCAGTTTTGAGATGTGATTGATTGTAAATTGATCTTACATACTGCAAATCTGATGAATTTCTTTATTAACTCTAATAATAGATGGGAATTCTTTAGGAATTTCTTTTTACAAGCTCATATCACCTACTAAGTGATAGTTTTACATATATATCTATATCATCTGTAGATATCTATAGATATAGATACCTATCCATCTATCCATCTATCTATCCATCTATAAAATTTTTTCTTGGCTAATTTCCATGACCATATTCCCCATTACAGTGCTGGATAAAAGTCAAATGTGGACATACTCCTTTATTATGACCTTAGAGTGACTGAACTATTTCTTAAGCAATGTAAATAGTCAGTTTGCACTTCACAAGATATCTACTTGTTTGCATCAAAGAAAAAAAAAAAAGTAACACATTCCTGAACTTAAAGCCATTTGTCTTGAGTTTGTCTATTTTCGTATTTGAATAAAATATATCCCTTCGTATTTCAGTTAGGATGAAAGGAAGTTGCACCTGATTTCATTGTGAATCCAGAAAAATCTCCACTCAGAAGAATTACAATACACATTTTTAAATAAGGATTATTTATCTTTGTTTTGTGGAATAAGTTTTAAAAGGTATGTTTGTTAGATATCTTGTTATAATAGGAAAGAACTTGGTGGACATAAAATGTTCCATTGACGCTTGTTAATAAATGAATACATGAACAAAACTGTTCCCAATAGATCCCTTCATTAGATGAGTTCTTATACTGTATGACTTCCTGAAACATTTTTAAGTAGCACAACCATCTTATTCAGATGAGATTTCATCTGAATAATAATTGTTAAGTAAGTCAAAATGTTTAAGGACATAAAGGTAATATGTGATTAAGGTAACTAACAATCTATGCACATTAGTAAAAAGTGATGTTCTAAAATATAAATGGTATTACATTACCTACTCCTCCTCCTAACTGCTAATTGCATTAAAATTAGATAAACTCCTTGCTTTGTCCCACAAGATTTTGCCCCTTCTTCAACTTTACATGAATACCAACTCTCTCCTCACTCCCTACATTCAAATAATAGGGCTTCCTTAGGATTTTTCCAGAACTTCCTTCCTGCCCTACATCCTCTGAACATTCTTGTACCACTATATGAAGTGATATTGTATGTTATTTTCATATGACTGGCTTCTCACTCTTCACATCTCACCATTTTTTCCACTTCAGTGAGGAATTCCCTAAAATCGAAAGATTTTCTATTAAGCTTTTCTATTCGGTATTCTAAGAGCTAATCAAGACTTGAAATTTTGTGGGTTTATTTCTATACCACACTAGAAAATAAGCTTCCTGACTGCCCCTTAATTGTACACCAATTCATAAAAGAGGACCAGATAAATAGCAGGTGTTCAGAGTATAGGTTTTGATCAAATGAACAAACCAGTATATAGGTAACATCAGCAGCCACATGGCAAAAGTCATTCTTCCTTCCCTTTTTGTAACAACTAATTAGACATGCATAAGTAAACAAAAATGTGTATTATACAGAAGGACACAGGGGCTTTCTAATCTACCTGTGTACCCAAAAAAGAACAAATAGAATTTTGATGGTGGCTGCAAGCCAAGA
>PVIJ01020818.1:0-19982 GCA_004024925.1 Scalopus aquaticus | reverse complement strand
GAGGTGGTATCTCATAGTGGTTTTGATTTGCATTTCCTTGATTATAAGTGATGTTGAGCATTTTTTCATGTATCTGTTGGCCATTTGCTTTTCTTCTTTGGAGAAGTGCCTTTTGAGCTCTTCTGCCCATTTTTTGATTGGGTTATTGGCTTTTTTTTTTGTTGAGTTGTGTGAGTTCCTTGTAAATTTTTGTTATCAGACCTTTATCAGATGTATTGTGTGCAAAAATCTTTTCCCAGTTGGTAGGGTGTCTGTTAGTTTTGGTTAATGTCTCTTTTGCTGTACAGAAGCTTTTTATTTTGATATAATCCCATCTGTTTATATTGTCTTTCACTTCCTTCGCTTTGAGGGATGTGTCTTTCAAGATTTTGCTGAGATGTATGTCGTGTAGAGTTTTGCCTATATTTTCTTCCCTACATTTTATGGTTTCAGGTCTTACATCCAGGTCTTTTATCCATTTTGAGTTGACTTTTGTGCAGGGTGTGAGGTAATAGTCTAGCTTCATTTTTTTGCATGTGGCTGTCCAGTTTTCCCAGCACCATTTATTGAATAGACTGTCCTTGTTCCACTGCATTTTTTTTTGCTCCTTTGTCAAAGATTAGTTGTTCATAGATATGTGGCTTTAATTCTGGGTATTCTATTCGGTCCCATTGGTCTTTCTGTCTGTTTTTGTTCCAGTACCATGCTGTTTTAATTATTATGGCTTTGTAATATAGCTTGAAATCAGGGAGTGAAATTCTTCCGTTTTCTTTCTTTTTAGTTAGGAGGGCTTTAGCTATGCGAGGTTTTTTGTGTTTCCATATGAATTTCATCAATAGTCGATCTATTTCTTTGAATAATGTCATTGAGATTTTTATTGGAATAGCATTGAATCTGTAAATTGCTTTTGGTAGGATTGCCATTTTGATAATGTTAATCCTTCCAATCCATGAGCAGGGGATGCCTTTCTATCTTCTTGTGGCTTCTTCTATTTCTTTCAACAGAGTTTTGTAGTTTTCTTTGTATAAGTCCTTTATGTCTTTTGTTAGATTTATTCCCAGACATTTCAATCTTTTGGTTTCGATTTTGAAGGGGATGGATTTCTTAATTTCTTCTTCTCATGTCTTTATAATTTTATATTAAATTTATTTATTTATTTTCTTACATCATTGTTATATTCATGTCTTTAATCCATTTTGAGTTAATTTTTAAGGTATGAGTTAGTGGTCTAATTTCATTCTTCTGCATGTTTCTGTCCAGTTTTTCCAACATCATTTGCTGAAAAGACTCTCTTTTTTCCAGTGTATACTCTTGGCTCCTTTTTCATAGATTAACTGTACATAGATATGTAAGTTTAATTCTAGGCTCTCAATTTTATTACACTTTTGGTGTGTCTTTTCTTGTTCCAGTACGATACTATTCTAATTACTTCAGCTTTGTAGTATAGTTTGAAGCCTGGGAATATGCTACCACCACTCTCCTCTTTTTTTGTCAGAATTTCCTTCTATTTGAGGTATTTCGTTGTCCAATAGGAATTTCAGTATTTTTTTTTCTATTTCTTTGAAGAATGCCATTGAGGTTTTGCATTGAATCTGTATATTGCTATGGGTAGGATAGCCATTTTAGCAGTGTTCTTTCAATCCATGAGCAGAAAATACATTTCCATTTCTTTGCGTCTTCTATGTCTTTTAACAATGTCCTGTAGCTTTCATTGTATAGGTAATTCATCTCCTTTGCTAAGTTTACACCTAGGTATTTAATTCTTTTTGTTGCAGTTGTGACTGTGAAGTTTTCTGGATTTCATTCTCTTCAAACTCATTGTAGATAGAAATGCAACTGATTTTTGTAGATTAATTTTGTACCCTGTACTTTATTGAATTGTTATTTCAGTTAGTTTTTTAATGGAGTCTTTAGGGTTTTCCGTGTATATTATACTGTCATCTGTAAATAATGACAGTTTTACTTCTTATTTCCCAATTTGTATTCCTTTTGTATCTGTATCTTTATTCCTTCTGTATCTTTAATTTAGCTGACTAGGTAAATTAAATGAGTTAGAAGAAAGACAAATACTGGGTGGCCTCATTTGTATGAGGCATATAGAGAAACATAACAAAGGATAATTTCAAACCACACCAATAATAAACTTTTAGCATCTGACTGAGAAACTGAGACAACCAGAGAGGGGAGGTATTAGGGTGGGCATGGGGGAAGGAAGGAACCCAATGGAACATGAAGGAGGATTGTTAGGGCACTGATGGGGGGCAGGATGTGAAAGTAAGCATTTGTAGAGGGTTTGAACCAATAACCTCCATAGCGGATATAAACCTACTTTACCTAAATAAGTATAATTTAGGGAAAAAATAAAATATTACTTTTAGACTTAGTATATAGTTTCTCTCTCCTCTGTTTACATCTTCAGATTTCTTATTTTTACTTAATAGATTTTTAAAATCTAAACAATTCTGTCATTTGTTTCTAGAATGCAGTTGCCCAAAACTGAATATTGGATTGCTGAAACTGTAAAACCATCTTCACGCTGGTCCATGAGAATCCTTCCTCAACAGGCCAAAGTTACATCAGTCTCAAATTATTGACACCACATATGGCAAAATCATTTACTCTCTGGTTTCATCTGTCTCTTTTGGCAATAGTCTAGGTTTCTTCTGCTCATAAAATACTTTAGTTTTGGATTATTATTTTTCAAATTATTAATATACTTTCCATTCTTTCCGGTTAGAATTCATTTTGATCCTCAATTGTCCAAACTACCAATCTATGTACTCACTTCTTTTATTCAAAATTTTCCTAGAATATTCATTTCTTAATAATTGTTTTTTTAAAAAGAGTAAAATATTAATGACTAATGCCATTTTTAAATTTCAGAGACTATTTCCTTTGAAATTTTGTTGGATATAAAGCCATTAAGTACAACATAAGTCAAGGAAATTTTTTAACAAAATAGAAGTAACAGAGATAATAAAAAATGAAAATATTACACACATTTCTTATCAAAAAACGATAATAGAATATTAAAAATAATAAAAATGAATGGGTTATTAAAATCATGCTTCACTTTCAACCTCCCAAAGAGTACCAAGTGACCTTAGATTTGTATACATGTCCATCATATGAAATGTCAAATGAAAAATCCAACTTGAAAACTTTTTTGTTATTAATCTTCTTTCTGCCATGTATTGTAATTTATAAAAAGTTTACATCTGCTTTCTCAAATTTTTATAGATTATTTTAATTTCCATTCCTGTCTTCTTTTGATGTAGTTTAAAACTATAATAATAGCTATCCATGAAATACACTATTTTAATGCATATTTTTAAATATGACACTTGAAATCACACTTGATTTTTTAAAATTTTATTATTATGATGATGATTATTTATATCTTTTGCATTATTGTGTATTCCCCGTAGGTTACCCACCACCGATTCACCTGTGCACATCACCATAGTCTCTTGTGCTCTTTTCTCCCCTGTTTTGAACTCTTATCCTCCCCCTCCCTCACTGAATGTCTCTCTCTTATTTGGTTCCCCCATATTCCCACTATAAGTCAAACACTTGATTCTTGATGATCTTTATTGGCTTGTGAACAATATAGTCAATTGGTAATGCTTGGACACCATCTATGGAGAACAGTGCTCCTGAGAGTTCTATAACATAATTGCCTAGATTAGCAGTCAACAATTATTATGTCTTCTAGTAGTTGTCTAGTGCTCTGATGGCTTAAGAGCTTAAAACTCCACCTTTAAGATTTTCTTGCAGCTAGGATTTTGTCCTACCATTTAGAAGCAGTCATGAGCTATCTGGAATGCATAGCTAAGGTAGAGGCCATCTTATTATCATAATTTTGTTAGGTGTCTTCTGCTGCCAGGAATGTTTATAGAGGTCCTAACATCCAATCATAGCCTCACGGTGTTGAGAGACATTTACCACTGAGATAGCTGAGTTCCACATAGAGTGTTCAGGCAACTGCAGCAACTGCTACTACCTAAGACTGCAATTGCAGTTGTAGTTGCAGTTGCAGTGGAATCCTCTTGAATTCACTCTTTTCAATGGTGATCTTCTGATTACCCATCTTACCCCTGCCAGGTAAATCTCATGATATCCTTTGAATCATTCCTGTGGGACCAGTCTAACATCTGTTGCTCTAGCATTTCCAACAATCATTATAATTCACTATATTTAAAGATTTTCTGCTTAAAATGCATAATATATTTGTTTCCTACACTAAACCGTGTTTGTCACAAAACATTAGGAATAAAGAGACTATTATGCACCAAGACCTGGATTCTTCACCTCTATTACTCAGAAAATATTACATCAACTACTTACACATGTTTGAGTTATATAATGATGACATTCTACTACACTCTCAAGTCTTTGGCTCTCCTTATGGACAAGAAGGAGCCAATGCTTCAAGCAAGTCTCTGAAGATCACAGGTGCAAGGATTTAACAGCAATGCATAGAGAAGCTAGGGCACAGAGCTGGTAAAAGGAATTAAAAGGGCAAAATAATGTCTAGTACAACTTTTGAGTTGTTTGAGATTTGATAAGACTTGAATCTGCATTTTAACCAAAGTGTCAATAAACATGTTACCTAGAACTGGGTCTACCACAGAGCACTCTATTAAACAGCACTATATCATTGCAAAGTGAAAAATGATTTAAGAAATATTTTGTTTTATTCTATATTTACAACATACATGGCCAAGAATGGGTATAAAATGAGAAATGATCAGTGTTATTGCAAAAACCATTCTTTTGTTTCAGCCCCAAGGTCATTTACATGTCCAACTAGGATGAGATCATCTTGACGATTCTAATCTTGCACAGTCAATATCTAGCCTCAAGATTAGATCGAAGAAGAGCTAGATATAATATCACCTAAATGCTCACGAGTCTGACCTTTTAGAATATGTCTATTTGGTAACTCAGAAAAATGAATAAGAAATATGTTCTCAAATTTACAAGTATTGCTAAACTAGGACAGACATTTAATACTCAAATTACAATTCAAAGTGGTTTTGATAAGAAAAAACTTCTTACGAAAACTTCCACATGTGTTGTGAACATGTATTTGAATTTGGAGAACACACACACACATACACACACACACACACACACACACACACACACAGGTGTATGCAAATACAGGCACGTAAGCTATACCAAACAACATTTTTAAGAGATAAAGAAATTTTTTCAAAGAGCATCCTCAGGACAGACAAAAGAGAAATAACAAAGCCAGGGGAAAATCATTATTTTCAAATTCACAAAGGGCTATTTTATGAACAAAACCATGAGGATATAGGTAGCTAATTTAATTAAAACACAAAGAAAACTTTCTTAGCCTTTGATGATGTAAAGCAGGGTCTTTTGACTTTATCTAATCATTAGCCAGTGGTCTGGCAGAGTTATCTTCAATTTTACCCTGAAGATCCACTTTCACAAGCTTCCCTCCTTGCTCACTATTTTAGATTTTTTTATTTTTAAATTATTTTTGCTTTTATATTTTACATCATTGTGTATTGCCCGTAAAATTCCCACAATGAATTCAACCGTGAACCATCACCATAGTTCCTTGTGCTCTTCTCGCCCGTTTTGACACTTCCTCCTCCTCCCTCACAGAGACTTATCTACAATGAATGAGGTCGGCATGCCCCCACCATTCCCTTACTACCATTCCAGTCCCACTGGTGCCCTCTGGCTTCCAGTTTGATTTCAAGTTCTACCAAGGAAGATACTCAACAACTTAGAGGGAGAGAGTAACATAAGGTCAAGGTACTTATTTCCTTGTCCCCAAATCTGCAAGTTCCCCTTGAGCTATACATATATTTTCTTGAGAATTAATTTTCTTGGGGAAAAACCTATCAAAAAACACTGCTTCCTATTTTGTAAATACTTCAGGAGTCATTTTTAGAGGCTTTTCAACAGCAATCTTAAGTTTATTTAGCACAACAACTATTTTTATCTTGGACATCTGTATAAAAAATGCAAAATATTTATCTTTTAAACAGTTGGTTTAATCTAAACTTGTGTAAAATGTTTTATGGCTTAACTTCTTTGCCTTTTAACTTTCTTTCCAAAATAAACATGTCCTGTGGCTCTCTGGTCTCACTTTTACAATCATCAGCTTTCATTACTGGCTTTTCCCCATGTGGAAAGGAATTGGATTTAATTCTTTACAAAACGAAATTTTAAAAATGTATTTGCCAGTGATGTGACCTAGGCCAAAATGGATAATTCTAGATTTGGCTACATAGTTCTGTTTCTGGGTCAAAATGATTTGTCCGGCATCTATTTGGAAAAAGATTAGTATGTGACTGGAACATTTTGAAAGGCAAGGCTAGTGACAGTTCTGGCTCTGTTCCCTCCAACATCTTGAATCATCATTGCCTGGAGAAGAGTCCATCATCTGCCTCGGAAACAAGCTGGGGGTAGTAATGAATATGTTCATTGTACTAAAGGGTTTTAGAAAAATGGGGACAAGTTTTGCAATGAATGAGGAGTGAAATTAGGATATTCTTGTCCTATGTGGGAATTACTCATTGGACATTTCACATCAGTGGTATATTTAAGCATCTTAGCAGAGTATTAAGAATTGAAAGGGACTGACCATGAACTGATAATTCTGTTTACCATTCAAAAAATAAAAATAAAAAGAGTAAACTAATGTAAAAAACAAAAATCTAATGAAGACTAAACTCTCAATTTGCCTTTTATATAGTCATCATATACATTGATCCTAGAGTGATTATTAACATTTCTTGGTATGTCTGATAAAAAAATTTTGGTTCCCTGATTCAAAGTTAAAATACATATATTTGGGGGAATTAAAAACATAAGGACATTTTCCTTAAAGAAGTGAAAAAGTAAAATTATTAGTCACCCTTCTTTTTAAAATAGTCAATGAACATTCCTTTCACAGCACATACAGACTGTTGTATTGGGTGGCTTTAAGAAATAGAAATCTTTATTTTTTCTTATTTTTGTATAGTAGAACTGGGGTGTAGGGCAGAGGTGTGGTTGGGAAGGGTGAGAGGATTCACCAGAGACAGAGTGGGGAGCAGAATCAGGCAGATTTACTGAAATACGTTGTTAAGGGGAGCAGTGGTTGAGAGTGGAGAGGTCTGCTGCATCATCTGTGGGTTAGCTCCCAGGCCAGGGATTGATAACAGGACATAGTGGTGATAGCGCTGACACTTAGCCCCTAGGCCACCAGGGAGGCCCAAGAAAATAAATCTTGGTCTTCAAGAAGCTCTAATTCAAACAAATCTTTTTACTACAAATCTCACTAGTTACTTCGCATTCTCAAAGAAAGTATTCGCCACATATACATACCAAATCCAATGAACCAACTTTCCCTAGTAGATCTGAATTGCTGTAGAAAACCAGCCTTCCTCCCCATATTATTTTGATGCGATGACAGATTTAGTGTCTGAGTGATATTCTCTGGTAAGCTAGGCGCTTGTCAGTGGTCGCTAACATATGATAACTAGAACAAACTTTTATCAACATGCCACATAATTTTAAATAGGATCATCTCACCATGTCAGTCAGTCCAGAAGAAATCATGACTGGCAGATTTAATGTATATTGCCCATAGAGAATATTTATCCATATTACACTATAGCAAAGAATTTAAGAAAATTCACATTGAGATTGGAAACCTTTTAGGACAGTTTAGGATTACTGAAATTTCATTTTAGCAATAGAGTTTCCCTTCACAGCTTTTCTATTAATCTTCTGTAATTCTGCCTCAATTAATGAGCTGTTTAATTCATTTTGAATAGGTCTAAATCCAAAAATAAAGCCTAGTACCTGAATTTTAAAAGAAAACAAACTTGAATTATTTTACTTTAATAATGCTCAAACATATTCCAGAGCGTAAGACCTTCAATGGAAAGGAATTTTAATACATTTTTTGTGCAATAATGACAAGAGAAGGGAAAGAATAGATAAACTAGTTTTCATACAAAACACCCAAAATTACCCATCCCCTCATGAGTAAATGCCCAGTCAAACAGAGTTGGTCCAAAGCAAGACCGCTGAGGCCCAAAAGCTTGCCACAAGTCTAAGGTACCTTCGCGTGGGGACCTATAGGAAAGGGGCAGAAGGGGCCAGGCAAGTCTGGAAGGAAAAGAGCAAAATCAAAATCAAAATCAAAATAAAGGCTGCTACTGTCAACCTCCCCATGGGTCTCTCACCCACGTCTGTGTCAAGTGTCACCTTCCATGTTCCTCAAGTCCCTGGCACAAGTCCAAGGCTGAGAAGAAAGTGCAGCTTATCCTCATGTCCTTTTGATCCTCTTTGTCTCTCTTCCAGCTCTTGCTCTCCTTTCCTTCTTCCTTCCCCCCCACTGTTCCCTTGCTTCTCCTTGCTGTTCAGCTCCACCCTTCCTTAGGATGGGGCAGGGAATTTGGAACCTCCCCTTTCCCTGGGGACCTCCCTGTTACACTTTCTGCACATTTGTTCCCTTAACCCTTATAAAATATGCAGTGGAGATATTTCTATGTTTCTCTTACGTAAGAAGTATGCACATTGATAAAATGCACATAAAGAAAATACAAATGGTGAGGTTAAACTGTCCAAAGATCACTAACCTCATTTGGTTGGATATTTTTGAAGAAAAATTTTAAAATTTAAAGTTTTAAAAACATATTTCTATTAACAAAAATATATAATCATAAAAACAGGGGTAACTGTATTTTCTGATATTTAAAAAACATTCAGTCTTCTAATTCATACCATATAAAATGCTTCTCTCATTGTATAACTTTCATATATAATTACATGAATATATATTTCACTGAAGATAATCTGGGGAATACATAAAATTGACAAAATGTTACTATATAAAATCAAAATAAAGCTATATATCTTACATATTTTATACCAACATTACTATATCATAGACCAGGGTGGTATAAAGCAAAAGTTTGAAAGAGAGTTTTCTAAGGTTTGGTATTCAATTGTCTTCTTTCCTTACTTTTCTTTGGGATCATCTAGATTTCTAATATTTCAACCATTTGTTTTTTTCCTCTGTCTGTATAACTTCCATTACACTCCTATTTCTTTTTTTTTTTTTTTAAAGATTTATTTTTTATTTATACATACAAGCTGGGGTACAGGCCAGAGGCATGCGGCGGCGAGAGGGTTCACCAGAGCCAGAGCGGAGAGCAGAGCAGGCAGATCAGAAATACACTGCTGAGGGGAGCAGCGGGCGAGGCAGGAGAGGTCTGCCGCACCATGTGGGATCCATGTGGGATCCATGTGGGATTCTCCCCGGCCGGGCGTCGAACTCGCGTCACCGCTGCCGACAGCTCCACAGCGCAGCGCTTAACCGCTGCGCCACCGGGGAGGCCCTACACTCCTATTTCTAATTCTCACCTGCCCTCCAAAAATCATTCACTTTCGCTTATTCCACAGTCCTCTCCCCCCAATATCTCACTGGCATCTCAGATATCCAAAACTGAGCTCATCACTCCCCCTCCAAAAATAAATTCCTCCTCATAATGTTCCTAATTCTATAAATAGAGTATGTTACATTTCAAAGACTAAATAACTCAAAAGGATTTTTTATTTTCCCCTTTCCTTTATTCTCTTCCAGTCATTGAGCAAATCATGTTGGTGTCTATCTCTAGAAACTACTCCCTCTTATTCACTCCACTGTCTTAATTCAGACATTATTATCTTTTTTTTAATACACATTTTATGGAAGTGTAATGTATTATAGGAAGACACATGGAATACATATCTCAATGAATTTATAAACACCCAGCACCAAGATCAATTAGCAGAATCTCATCAATATCTTAGAATGCCCATAGTGCTCTCTCTCTGTCACTAGTCCGACAGGCTGTCACTATCCTAATGACTTAAAGCACAGGCCACCTTTTGCCTATATTATTAATGGCCTCTGAACTGAATATCCTGCCTCTAGGATTTCTCTCAATCACTTCTAAATATGGCCACAAGGACATTATTTCTAAGATACTGTTCAGTGGTATTCCCTTATCCTAAATTTCCAGTGTTTCTCCATGGATCACAAAATAAATCTAACCTCTTGGAATTGTATTCAGTGCATTCCCCCTCCTCCCACTCTAATCTCTGCACTTCATTTAGTCCTCCAAACCCTACAGGTATATCCCTTTTGTCTCTTTCTATGTTCTTTGAAATGTTTAATCACTGGCTAATATAAAAAGATGATAATCTTAATAGCTGAAAATCATTTACTCGGTAGTAAAAATATTCGTCCATATAATATGCATGGCTGATATTTGGAAAAGAGCTGAGAGTATTGTAAGGAAAGAAGAAATACCTATATCATATTTCCATCTTGCCATAAAATAGGTTCTCTAAACAAAATAAAATATTGTCAACTGGGTAAAAGGGAAAATGAAACTATTTTATTCATTTCTTCATTCACTTATTCATTTCTTCATTCAGCAATCATTTAGATGAATATGCAAATGTTGCCACAATTCCAAAATATATCTATCTTCACTTACACAAAGATCTCCATTCTCCTCTGCCAGTGGTTTGGCACCTATGGAAATGCTAATTTCAATTTAAAATAAGCAACTTCTTGAAAGAACCATATTCATTTACAAGTTTGTCTCTTGCCAGATATTCAAAAGCAGGTGTAATGGGGTCAGCTACCTCTGCGATACAAACAAAAGGTTTCGTGTATGAGTCAGTGTGACCTTTACTGGCAGAAAACAGTAGAGCTGAGAGCTGAAAGCAGCAGCTTATGTACTTAGTTAATCCAGTGGCATGAATAAGCAGAGTGTGAAAGGTACATGTGTTTTCAGTGAATGTAGATTAAATGTGGGCCTCATGGGGCTACTTCTCAGTATTCATAGATGAAATATGTTCTCCAGACTTAAATTTCTTCTTATGGACCCCTACCTCATGGACAGACGCATTCAAAGAATTATCACATCTCTCTCTCCAAAAGTTGGGAATTTCTCACCCAACAAATTCATCACCTATGTAAGTAGATTTTAATGAGTCCAAGTCCTTCAAACAACAACAAAATAATCTTCCTTTTGGCAAGGTAATAAAAAGAACTCTGTTCCTATATTTGGAATTATTTCAAATGTATTCCTCATACCTTTTAGTTATTTTTCTTAAATTCATTTGCAACTTTTTCAAAATGAAATTCTCATTTAAAAGTTTTCTTTTTCCTTTCTAATATCTTTTAGGAAGAACATTTACTATAGTTAGTGTACTTCAGCTAATTTCAGAGAATATTAAGCAGTGTTTGTTTTCACTTGTGTATATTAATACTCTGATATATCCTAGAAGCTAATGAACTTAACTTGTCTTTGGCATAAAGTATACAAACTCTGAAGAGTGCAGTCTGGAAGCTCTAGTCTGGTTTTCTGGACTTAATTGAGCATACAATTTTTCACTTGAAGATTTTTGGCACTGTAGAAGAAAAATATTGGTAGCATGACATTTATCCCGAGAGAATTCAAAATATAGTTAATTTCCAGCAATGGCATTTAGTTCCATTTGCCTTCTCTATAAATGACTTGCAAAATGTAGACCCCTTCCCCCATTTAATCATCTGTTGAGTGAATTAAGAACTGAATATATACATATGTGTACAAAATGCTCAAGCACATGTAGCTTGACATTTCACTGGAAAGAGGCCCATGATGTTATGAGTACATTTTGTACTAACTCTTCACTGAGTTCTCTAAATCTTCACTGATGTATCATGAGTAAGCAGATGCATGGAGGCTTTCTCTACCATAATTTAACAGCCCTCAGAGGTTGCTGAGGCCAATATGTGATAACGGAAAAATATTTCTCAAATAAATTATCTTTCTCCTCCTGCTCATACTGTTGATTTCAATATCAGAGTGCATTTCCCTGGGATTGAGACAACCAGAAGTTTCTCCATGAACCTTATGTAAAATAAAATCCCTTCTGAGGGTTCCCGAGTAGAACTAATCAGGTTGTCCTTAATGATTTTTGAGGCCCCAAAAGCTTATTTTGCACAGATTTATACAAGATGTTATTTTTTTTTAGATTACTTTACAGGGGAAATAGATAGCAATAATTAGACTTTCTAGCTTTATCTATTTTGATGCACTTAGCAACACAGAAACTTAATCAAGGTGCTTCCCTACGTACACATCTGCTCTGTATCAGTCAAAAATTGACCTGCTATTCATTTTTCTCACACATTTTACTGAATTAAATTTATTGAAGAGTTACATGTACACAGAAAAGCACATGCTATAAACAAAATCAAACATACCATGTAAATATAAATATTCCCCATTTAATCAGTATTCCTCCAAGAGTAACCACTATCCTTATTTGGTTAATACCACAGATCAATTTATATGATTTTTAAATTTTATGTAAATGAACTCTAATTATGTGCTGTAAAATGTCTCTTATACAGTATTATATTTACAAAGAAGTACCCACATTGTTGCGTATTTTGTAGTTTGTTGATTATCACTGTCATGTAGTACTCTTCTACAGAAGTAGACCAAAATAAATCTATTTTACTATTAAAGAACACTCGGGTTCTTTTTATTTTGTATACGTGTGAATAACACTGCTATGAACATTATGACAAATTTTGCATTCTTGGTGGCTCAAGGGATAACATCAGCGCTATCAAGCTATCACCAGCCACTGGGGCCAGAGTTGATATCCAGCCAGGGAGCTGACCCATATAGCACAGGAGACGTCTCTTGTCTTGCCTACTGCTCCCTTCAACAGTGTATTTCGGTGGATCTTCTGTTCTGCTCCCCAATCTATCTCTGGTGAATCCTCTCACCCCCACCTCTGGCCTACAACACAGTTCGTGTATGCACAAATAAATATAATTTTTTAAAAAACTATACATTTTTCCAAATGCTTAATTTTAATGCCAAATAGTTTTCCAATAATTTTTACTGGATTTATACTACAACCAGCAGAGTCTGAATGTTGGTATTTTCAGTGTTCTCATTATTGCCAGTTTCATATCATGATTTCACAAAGTAAAATGCACACAAAATCTAGCAAACATAAATAAAGGTTGAAAAGTTGAGAGAGAGGGTAGAGAGAGAGAAGACCAAGGTGATATGAGGAATCATGCTGTGGTGGGGAAAATGTATTGCAGGTGAATTGAAGTAGAGAAAAAAGTTCATTCAGTCACCGTGCAGTTCTCAGAAGTTTCATAATTCTAACTGCTTTCTGAATATTCCGGATGGCTTCCTTTAAAGCTCCCTAAATGCAGATGATCACACCTTTCTGGCTCCAAAACGCTCCATTCAACAATCCACTTAGTTCTCAATTTGCTTCTGTGATTAGTTTGTCTGTGACTTCACCCAACAGCCTCCTCCTCAGGACATTCCTAATTTAGTGGCCCTCACAACACCCCCCTCACAGCTGTCATTACAGCACAATGCTACACTTTCAAATCATCTTCCTGGAATCATTATTCTCCATAAAGTCTCCCCACAAAATAAATTGTAGTGACAACTGAATTCATTATATTCTTTTTTTTTTAAGATTTATTTATTTATACATACAAGCTGGGGTACAGGCCAGAGGTGTGGGGCGGTGAGAGGGTTCACCAGAGACAGAGTGGGGAGCAGAACAGGCAGATCAGAAATACACTGCTGAGGGGAGCAGCGGGAGAGGCAGGAGAGGTCTGCCGCACCATGTGGGATGCTCCCTGGCTGGGCATCGAACTCGCATCCCGCGCTGCTGACAGCCCCACAGCGCAGCACTCAACTGCTGCGCCACCAGGGAGGCCCTGAATTCATTATATTCTTAACAAAACTGTTGAAACAACTTAAGAATGTTAGATATAAGACAGAGAATGATATTTGTACTCTAGCAAAGTGCATTTTCTCAGACAAAAGAGCTTTCTTCTTTCATGATATATTTCTTCCGCAACATTAGCATGAGATGTGATCTAATGTGAATTACAACTAACAACTTTTGGGTGGTATTAAAAACTTGTTTTAAAAAATGCACTTGTAGGGGCCTCCCTGGTGGCGCAGCGGGTAAGCGCTGTGCTGTGGAGCTGTTGGCAAGACGTGAGTTTGACGGGGAGATTCCCACGAGGTGCAGCACACCTCTCCTGCCCCGCCCCCTGCTCCCCTCAGCAGTGTATTTCCATCTATCTGCCTGTTCTGCTCCCCACTCTCTCTGATGAACCCTCTCGCTGCCCCTCGCCTCTGGCCTGTACCCCAGCTTGTATGCATAAATAAATAAATCTTTTAAAAAATGCACTGGTAATGAAATCTGGTTCCTTGTTTAATGGAAACTGACTAGGGATAAAATTTAATTTTCATTAAAAAATGTTAATTTATGGGAACACTCCAACTTTAGTAAATATTTTGTGATGGTTAAAGAATCTCGTGCATTTCCGGACCATATACGCCTTTAGGTTTTAATTTTAAAATTTCATTTACTGGGACGGCATTGAAATAAGCCCAAGTAAACAGTGTCTGCCAGAATGTACTAACCTAAGGACATTTCCTAAAGAATACATTATTAAACTTATTTTTATATTTAAGTCTTTGATATTATCATTTTGGTTTCTCTATGTTCAAGTATTTTATAAGAAAAAAAGGAAGCACAGAGAAAAGGTAGCATGAAAGAAAAGAAAAAAGAGAAAATTGGGGGAAAGCAAGGAAAAGAAAGAAAAAGGAAGGAAGAAAAGAAAAGAGAGAGAGAGAAAGTTAATGAAAATTATATTTATTTAAACTTTGGTTTAATTTTGGATTTTACTACACTAAATAAAGCCTAGTCTCCTGGTTCGTTTGCATGGTGATAACATGGGATGAGTAATTTAGTCACAAACTAATAAATTTGCTGCCTGAGCTTCCTTTGGAGATAAAGAAACTCTTCAACTGATATTATTTCTTCTTTACCCTAGTAATTTATGTATAAAATAAACTAATGAGGACTAAATTCAACATTACAATTTATATTCTCTTTGTATACATAATCAACGCTCAATTCCTCTTGCTTGTGAGGAAAAAACTGACATCAGCGCTGGTCACTGTAAACTATAGCAAGGGGATAATTGGATGTGTCAACCACAGATTTCCTGAGATTTATCTAATCTTCAAGAATGTTGAAAACCTTAATGAAAACAGTGTTCCAATTCCAATGTCTGCCTGAATCACCTCATGTAATTACCTGAGAAACACTCTCATGAGGTAGCAGAGCCAGATGTTTGGAGAAAATCTTCAGTGTAATTCTACATTGTTAAAACAGTTTTCATCAAATTAGTATTCAGAAAGAGATGTTTCTGTAGATGAAATAGCTCAGCTGGGGAGAACAGTGATGCTAACTTCTAAAGTTAATTCTTAGCAAAATATTTCAGTGGAGGAAATGTCAATATTTTTTAGGAATTGCGCAAATAAAGAATATCTTACATATTTCGAGATTTAAACTCTAAATAATCTTACATATTGTGTTTCATAGTCAATATTTTTCTCACTAATACAGGTGGATGAGGTAGTATTAACAGTTTCAGAATTTACCATGGAATATATAGATATATAAGTTCCTGAGGAAAATAGGTTGCATTTTCAAAGATACTCTGGAGGAGTTTCAGTAAGGTCCCATTCCTTTTCTACTTACCTAGAATCTAATTTAAGATTCTGAGTGTGCCAATCAAAAACTCCCCCAATAAATGCATTGACTATAGCAATTGGAATTTTTGGTGACTTTGCCGGTGATTGCTCCTTTCTTCATAATATATATTCATAATATATAATACACTAATATATTAGTGTATAGAGTAGTAACAGAGTTAGCTAAGTAGATGTGTATACTGCTTTGCCACAGTTTATTGGAGGTGGGATGGCTGTTAATAAAAGGACCCACTGTTTAAATATCAGGCATGTTGTTCTCTGACCATCGTTGGTTATACTTTTAGACATTTATGCTACTGTGAGCAAATAAAACAAGGTATATTGCATTCTCATTCCATAAGTTTGATAATTTTATTAGCATTATGCAGGTGGTTTGGCAGAGTGAAAAAGGCTCTAATCTTCATAGCTTTAGTTATGACTGTGAGAATGCTAACCCCTTTGTAAAATTCCAGCACTATCTTTCAGAATATTGAAATTGACTTTATCCACTAACACTATGTTATGCTACTCTTTTCCTTTAAAATATGGTTTTAGAAGTTAAAACTTAAGGATATTTTTCATACTTAAAACATTTTACAAAACTAATTCTAATTTGTTATTAAAACTGAAGGAGAGAGTAGAGTTTTGTTTATAGAAATTTATTTTTTAAGCAAGTTGTTAGAAACTATTCCTTCTGATATGGGGCATTAAAATTTTGTTGAGTATTAGAAATTGCTTCCTTGAAAATCATACAATTTTTGAAATAAATTTAAATTTCTAGTAGAAATTAAATAAGCATATTTCACCTCATAGTATATAATCAGCAGATATTCATTATAGAAAACTAAAAAATATATTTATACTAGGCCTCATTTTTCTCATTTGTAAACTCAGGATAATAATTAAATATTATTGGGCTCCTAGAATTAAATGAGATGGATAAATAGACAGGTGGAGAGAGAGAGAGAGAGAGAGAGAGAGAGAGAGAGAGAGAGAGAGAGAGATTGATTTTTTCCCTGCTTGTGGATCACTCTATTCTGGTTCTTGTCACATTTTATAGCTTTTTTTTGAATTGGAAGTTGAACATTGCCACAATGAGTATCTAGATATTTTAAAAAGAGTATTGAGTTTTGTTCTAGCAAACAATTTAGTGACTGTATGTTACCTGATGCTTTAAGACTTGTTTTTATTCTTTGTTAGGGTGGATCAAGCATAGTCTTTATTTGAAATACAGTTCAGCCTTACTAATAAGGCTTGGCCTCTCTTAGTTGTCTATGATTTTTCAGTAGTCAACAAAGATTCTCCATTCTGACTGACCAAAGTTCAAACAGCTCTTTGTTCTATGTTTAGCTTACAGCACTCTGGTTGTTATTTGTGTGGCCTTTTAGAATTTACCATATATATGTGAATCTTACAATTAAGGACTAAAATGGACTCCTATGCAGATTTCTGAACCTTATTTTTCTACTTCACTCCTTCTTAAGACTCTGCTTTACAACTTGTAGGCAATGCTTTGTTGAATTCTGTTATCAATCTTCTCAAGTCAGTAAGAACAACATGCTTTGCTTGAGATAGCGCTCCATACCCAATCCAAAATGTGCTTCCAGGCAGAAACTCAGGATGATTATAGATTATAGGGGGACCTTACCTGGTGGCAAAAATCTCAGCACTGTGGAGCTATAGGCAGCCACGGCAGCATGAGTTCAATCTTCCCCCAGGGAGCTGACCCACATATGGCACTGCAGACCTCTCTTGTCTCACTTCTGCAGTGTATTTCAATAGATCTGCCTGTTCTGCTCCCCATTCTATCTCTGCTGAATGCTCTCACCCCTCTATACCTCTGGCCTCCGCCCCAGCTCTTATATGCATAAATAAATAAATATTTTTTTTAAAAAATAGATTATAGGGTAGCATTCATTTCTTTTTTTTTTTCCTTCTAAGGAATATTGTTCTTATACTGCCTGTGGCCCTATTTTTGAGGACAATTGCTTCATAGAGATTGCTCTATGAACCTAGGAACCTGTTCAAGTAGGAACCTGTTTCCTAGTTGTTTAAGACAGGAGGATGTATGTTTTGTCTTCGTTCATCATGTCCAGAAACAAAGTCTAACAATCTATTTTGGCTTCTTTTTCACTGACTTAAAATAATGTTATAATGATAATATAATGTGTCCAGTTATGATAAGTACATTTTAAAAATATCTAATTTGTTCATCATAAAAATACTACAAAGGAGGCATTATCAACACCATTATATAGATGTGGAAAATGGACTTGAATTAATGACATACCTTGATCAACATCAATGCTTAGAAGATGACACATTTGCAACTCAAACAAACCCCCACGTGCCTTGTTCCACAGTCTTGCCTGTTCTTCACTTCATTATCCTGCCCTTCACTCACTCGGTACTGTAATCTGTTGGCAAATCTTACTTTTTCACATCAACATGGAGAAAAGGTGACTTGTTTCAATTTATAATTAATAGATTTCATGATTAGCTTCCTAAAATGAGAACACTCTGAGGTAGCAAAGAAGTGATCTAGAGAGTAAGAAACACAAGGCAGAGAGTAAGAAACAGAGTATCAATCACTCTTAAGTAAAATTTTCACCCAGAGAGAAGACAGATTTTCATTTTGGCCTGGGAGAAGCTATAACTGCACTTATAAGATGTTTAAGTGATACATAAAAATAGCAGTAAGTGTCTATGTAAAGATCCTGGGACTAACAAGTTTATTTAATCATCTGGAATAACGCTCCATTTCTCTCTCTCAAGAAAAGTTCTATATTAAGACATTTCAGTCTAAAATTTATAGGGACTTTGGGCATTGAATGAGAATGGAATATCAGCAATTCTAGGTCTCATTTTTTAAATGAACTGCCTGCTATGTAAAGATGTTTAGTCACAGGAGGTCATCTGATGCTAAAGTAATCAATGCAATTGTCATTATCAATGGTGACTATCGTGTGATGACAGTAACATGACAGCCTAAGAGCATAAAAATCCAATCATTACGGAAATGAGAGTCAATGCACATACACAAAATGTACTGTTTTAGAGATTAGTCCACTATTCTCCCAAGTGTATAAACATAATCACCAGCAACTGCAGACTCTAAACTTTTTGTCCTTGATTATAATGTTTGAAGCAGAGATGACACAAGCAGATTTTCACAAGATGGCTTACCATGAAGACCAGGACAACATAAAGTGAAAGTTGGAATTCTCCAACTAAACAGCAGCAATGCATATTTAGCATTCAATTGGATTTTGAAAGTGTCATTTTCCTTTTGAGTTGTATTTTCCCCAAGATACCATTAAAAAAACTCACTATTAACACATGATAAACTTAAAATCAACCACCATTAATTAAAGTTGCAAGGCAAAACATTCTTTTCCAAAATCCTGTAAAATGAGATTGTATAAATGTTCTTTTTCTATTTCAGACAAATCTTAAGGAGGAGAGATGGTTATATGAATAACCAAAAAACAGAGAAATAATTAAGATACTGGGGGAACACATTTTTCCTTAAAATCATCTTCATTCTTTGACATACTGGTAAATACATAAATACTTAATTCCTGAAACTACTTATAGGGTATAATAATACCATTTCTAAAAACAAAAATAGTGCCTTTCTTTTAATTAGCATAGAAGAACTAATTCATTTATTTCTATAGTATCTCAGATAAGTAACCAGAGACACAGAATAATCAATCTTATATAACTATATGTAGCCAAACACTATAACTATCTCTTACTGCTACTCTTAATGAGTTCATATTGATTCATATTTATGTTTTATTTTGAAAATATATTTTATGATACATATAAGCGACAGCAAAAGATTGCCTCCACGCACAGAGCTATTTGCCTAATTTTTGAATTGGAGACTGTGTTTCTCAGTATTTAAATGTCTGCCAAGTTTCTCTCTCACATCTTTAATTATCAACATTAAGAAAATAATATTTATAGGTATCATAGGTTGGTAAAAATATTCATCACCACTAAAATGAACTACATACTAAGAAAAGTATATAGGAAAAAAAATGCACTATGTCCAAGACACACAGGGAAAGGCCTAAGTGTATTTGCTATTTTCAGCAAATTAAAAGGGAACTTTTTTCCTTGAGAAAGTGACATCTTTTTTTAATTAATTAATTTATGTTTAACTGAGATGGCCTTGGGGTATCCCCATTAGGTATTATCACCATAGTGCATCCAACCATACTCCATCACCACAGACTGTCATGCTGCCCTCCTTCCCTTTTCTTTTTTTTTTTTATATAATATATATTTTTATTGTTATTTATGTCTTTTACATTTTGCATTCCCCTTGGGTAGCCCACCACCAATTCACCCGTGATCCATCTCCAT
>PVIJ01020817.1:0-19920 GCA_004024925.1 Scalopus aquaticus | reverse complement strand
CTGGGAAGAGTTATATTAGAGAGAAGAAACCTAAAAAGCTTAAACTTGAATGGTGGCAATCCCTGTTCTTAAAGTTCTGCTGACATTGCCATCTTGAGAAAATTTTGGTGGCTGTTTCCTCTCCTAGACCTTCCTCCCATCATGTTGACAACCAAAAGCACCATGTTTGTCCTCCCTCTTCTCTGTGTCCCTGGCTTGATTGCCTTTGACTTCAAAAAGGTCTGTCCATTATATGAAACAATTAGTCTAATCTCTATGCCTTCAGTCATATTTAAGTGAAGCCATCTAGGATCTCCTGAGATTCTCCAGAATAGGCAATTTTCTTTGTTTAATGTTTATCTCTCAAAAAAGATGGACTATAAATTTCCTTAAAACTGAGATTGTGTCCTTTGGGTAGATTCCCAAAAGTGGTATTGCTGGGTCGTATGGAAGCTCCATTTTTAGCAGTTTGAGGAATTGCCATACAGTTTTCCATAGTGGTTGGACTAGTTCGCATTCCCACCAGCAGTGTAGAAGAGTTCCTTTTTCTCCACATCCTTTCCAGCATTTGTTGTTGCCTGTATTTTTAATGTGTGCCATCCTCACAGGTGTGAGGTGGTATCTCATTGTGGTTTTGATTTGCATTTCCTTGATTATAAGTGATTTTGAACATTTTTTCATGTACCTGTTGGCCATTTGCTTTTCTTCTTTGGAGAAGTAACTTTTTAGCTCTTCTGCCCATTTTTTGACTGGATTATTGGCTTTGTTTTTGTTGAGTTGTGTGAGTTCCTTGTAAATTTTTGTTAGCAGTCCTTTATCGGTTGTATTGTGTGTGAAGATCTTTTACCAACTGGGAAAAGAAGATGTGGAACATATGCACAATGGAATACTATCCAACATTCAAAGAAGATAAACACATGCAATTTTCAGCGACATGCATGGATGGAATTAGAGGGGATCATACTCAGCGAAATAAGCCAGAAAGAAAGAGAAAACTATCTAATAGTTTCACTCATAACAGGACTATAGGGAAACCAAATAGGAGAGAGACACTTGGTGGGGGGGAGGAGAGGGTAAGGCACAAAATAGAGTTGAAAAGAACACAAGGGACCACAGAGATGGATCACAGGTGAATTGGTGGTGGGTTACCCAAGGGGAATACAAAATGTAAAAGATATAAATAACAAACAACAACAACAAAAAAAAAAACAAAAAATAAAAACAAAAAAACAACCCTGAGATTGTATCGTATTTGTTTGCTTTTTTGTAACTAGAAACTTGCTCAATCCCCAGCATAGAATACCTTTCAATAAATATGTGCAGAATGAATGAACAAATGACCAGTGACTTTTCTTCAATTCAAATGTATTCATCAAAGTGTATTCCTAAGAAATACATTTCTCTTCCTGGGGGGGTGGGGATTCTGTTGACTATTAAAAGAAATTTTTCTTTCCATATGTATTTGTGGTCGAGGATTATAGGATATTTATTTTGAGAATTTTGTATTTGTGCAATGACTATCTGAAGATTTCTTAATTAGTTCTAGGGCTATGATTCAAAGTTTAAGATTCATTTTGCACTAGGGTAGATCATAATTAGAAAGAGAATTGACATACCATAGAATGTGGACCTGAAAAAAATGGATTCTGACACCCCCTTGGATTTCTTTAGCTGTTTTCTTAATACTTTAGAAAAAATATAAAAATGAAACATATTTTCATTTGTATATATACCATATACATTTTAATATAATTTCTTGAATATATTTATACTGAAGTTAACTCTTTGGTAAATAGTAGGTAGTTTATATCCAAAACATTTTTTTAGGTGCTTTTGATTCTGGTCATGAAACTATCATCTTCCTTTTTTTTTTTTTTTTTTTTTTGGAAAATGAAGAATATAATGAAGAAAACACTAAACGAAACCTAAAATCACAATATCCAAGAAATAAATTGGCTTCCTGTATTTATTGTTATCATATTTCATATGCTATTTTATACCTAATTGATTTTTGTATTTAATATCTTGTTGAGAATATGATGTTGAAGGACTATTAAACATTTTATTATATAATATTATATCATAGAATTCATTACTTATTCTACTACTACTTTATATTTAACTTGATACTCTCATTATTTTAACTTCTATGGTAAGGAATACCCTTACAAATAAGTCTCTGTCTGCAATAATGATCTACCTCATATAATATTCAAAAATTAATTCAATATTCATCAAGATCTTACTATGTGCATCAAGGGAAAAATATTTCAAGGACTTCAATATAAGAACTATTACCATAAAACCCTTAGTAAAAAGAAATATTTATGGCATTGGAGATGAATTCCTTGACGGAACACCAAAGCAAAATCAACAAATGAAAAATGCTAACTAATCAGACTTAACAAAATTAAAAACATATATATTGAAAGAAATCATCAAGAAAGGCAATATACAGAATGGGAGAAAATATTTACCTATCATCTGTTTGACATGAGCCTAAAATCCAATATATATAAAGGGTTCTTAGAGGTAAATAAAATCAAAAAATCTCAAGGGAAATTTTAAAGTTACTTTATTCTTTTGCATGTAGATATCCAATTGTCTAAGTGCTATTAGTTGAATGGAATTGGCAGTTTTGTTGAAAATTAATGGACTATATAGACTTATATGTATCTGTAGACTTTCAATTCTCTTGGTCTATTCTTATGCCATTGCCATACTGGTTTGATTACTCTAGCTTTGTAGTAAGTTTTAAAATCAGGAAATGTGAGTTTTCATGGTTGTTCTTTATCAATATTGTTTTGACTGTGTGTGACCCTTTGAATGTGATTATTGTTTTTCCATTTATACAAAGTGAAAAAAAGGTCATAGGAATTTTGACAGAGATTGCATTGAATCTCTACATTATTTTTCGGTAATGCTGACATCTTAACAATGTGCAGTCTTTTAGTTCTTGTCCATGGGATGTCTTTCTATTTATTTAGACCTTTTTAAATTTTTTTCAGTTATTGTATGTTTTCAGTTTATAAGTTTTAGAGATCCTCTGTTAAATTTATTCCTAAGTATTTTATTGCTGTTAGCATTATTATTAACAAAAGTGTTTTCTTAGTCTCTTTTTGGATTGTCCATTGATGTTTTATAGAAAAATAACAGACTTTTGTCTGTTGATCTTGTAACCTGCAAATACGCTGATTAATTTTATTATCTTTAATAAATTTTGGGGGGGTATTTGGAACTTTCTCTATATAGAAATATGTAACTTCACATAGAGAATTTTCTTCTTTCTTTCCAATAAAAAGATGCCTTTTATTCTGTTTCTTGCCTAAATATGCTGGCTATATTTTCCAGTACTCTGTTAAAATTATCTAGTTGTCTAATTTTTTGATGTGCAATTGTCAGAGTATTCTCTTAAAATAATTTTTATTTCTATAAGATCAGCAGTAATATTCCTATTTTCTTTTCTGATTTTATTTGTTTGCTTATTCTATTTTCTCCTTAGTCTTTGTAAGTTTTGTTGACCACAGTTGCTTTTAATGAGTTGTTTCCTCTTGTCCATGGAGTTTAAGTTAAAGAGTCTTTTAACCTGTAGCAAGAGGGACTATAACTTATTGGCTATAGTAATTACTCACTACTTTCCTTTATTAGGTTGACTAATTAAGAAGTATTCCTATTTGTCTTCCAAAGTACTACAGAGTTTTTGATACTGAATATAGTCTCACAATATGATCTAGTTTATGAAATCATATGACTAGGTATTTTTTAATATAAGCTTATTATTCATAAATATGGGGAAAATAAAAAATAAAAAAATACTGAATTGTATTCCATTGTGTATATGCAACTCACAGCAACATGGATGGATCATGCTCAGCGAAATAAGCCAGAAAGAAAAAGAAAAATATCGAATGGTCTCACTTATAACAGGAATATAGGGGAACCAAACAAGAGAGACACACTCAGCGAGGGAGGGGGAGGATAAGGGCTCAAAACGGGGGGGAGAAAAGAGCACAAGGGACCAAGGAGATGGGTCACGAGTGAATTGGTGGTGGTATACCCAAGGGAATACACAATAATGTAAAAGATACAAATAACAATAAAAAATAAACAAAATATCCATTTTCTCTGTCTTATAATGTCTGACCCATATTTATTAACACCTTTGTCTTGAAAGTGTCAATCACCATACCATGTATGACTCATACAATCAGACAGGCCAATGTTGTTGTCTATGCTCTACTAATCAACAACTGTTTTGTCTAATTAATTGTAACATGTTTGTAATATAATAGAGACCTCAACCTCTGGGAAGGACTCTGTGTTCAAATACTGATCTTCTCATGACTTATTGTGTAATTTTGTGTCAGTTACTTTATCTCTTTTTCATATTTAAACTATGATACTTTAAAATAACCTACTATTTAGAGCTTTAGGTGTATTCAATGAGATAAACAAAAACTGGTGGACAGAGAAGTTTGTCAATGTGAGAATGCTTGTTACCAGAAAAATGTGACAAACTTGTCCATTTCTTTCTTATAGCCTTGAGATTGTTGGCCTTTGTGTTACAATTAATTGGATCTTTAATAGATCATCCTTCTATGTTTCTTCTACCTCACCAAAATAAGAAGCTCCACAGAAGGCAGATGCTGTAATTTAATAATTTCACATTGGCAAATACATACTGGAGCCTCCATAAATGTTTAACAAATAGAGAAAGAACCTTTATTTTTTTTGCCCAAGGACATGCCAAAATCTCACTTTTATATTTAAATATTTAATAAAAACTAGCTATCTCAGTTTTCCAACCCTCACATCGTGTCACAGTTTTGGGGAAAAGTAGCCAATACATCTGTCATGTCTAATTTGTACGAATGTGTGCATGTGCACATGTGTGGATAAATATACATGTGTGTATGTGCTATTTAGGAATGAGGTTGGTTGGGTGATTTATGGCAACATAGCTTCATCTAGATTTTCTTAGTGGAATAGATGTCTGGCCACATTTTTCATAAAGTTAATGTTTCCAGGAGTGAATTGGAGAGCAGGCACCCATGTCAACCTGCTCCTCTCTTATCCTTGGAGAGAAAAAATTGTTCTCTTTTTCCCTACAAGCAGCACCAGAGGGAGTCTCATATAACTTGGGTGATGGAAAAATATTTACAAATGTTTTCCTTTTGCCCCTTAGGAGACATTCTGGGCTATTTCCATTTTCCTTCAAGTGAGTTTGGCTAGAGGAGGAAAAAGGATTTTTACACATTGAGTTGGAGTTATATGTTAACTTGTCTGCAAGAAGTCAGAATAGGGAATGCTAGTGTCATCCTTAAATAGATCTCAAGAACTCTAAGTCAACTGCCCAGTATTTGGATGTTTCTGAATATCCTTTTCCCAAAGACATTGCATTGAAGTCTGCTAATGCACATAATTTATCATACATTTTGTCATTTACATAAGGTAGACATTGCTTTCTGGAAAATTTCATTTTCATACTACCTATAGGCTTAAATTTGAAGCTGATCTGTTTTGAAAAATGCCTTTTGACTCTACATTTTCATTAACATTGGTTGTTAATGTGAGGGGTTTAAGGAGGAAAAGGTCCCATAGTCCTAGGCAGACATAGCCTTCACTTGTGAACCACTGTTGGAGTCAAAGCAGCGATGGTGAAAGGAGTTTAACTATATTCCATTTTCTGCTGAATCACCTCATAATAATTGGAAATATTTATGCCTCATGTCTACATTTTATGAGGCATTGGCAGAGTAAGAGGTGGCTAGGAGAAAGAACAAATTTTTCTTGCAGAGACAGCTATAAAGCAGTCATGTACAGCTATTGTCCAATATATATATAGTTTTTCAGACCATTCCTGTTAAAGAAAAAATTATTCATGACACTTTTTAAAGATAGCAAGTCATAATTTACTTAAGGGAGCTAATACAATGAGATTTTATAATAAGGGAGAGAAATGAAACTCATCTTTGAATACAATGAGGTAAAATGGGGCTTTTTAGGCAAGGACCAGGATGAGATTGATGGATGGAAAATTGCAAAGAGTAGGGTAATTTTTGCTAAACTGTGCTAATGGGATTTTAGGTAGACCAGAGTGATATGATATAAAGAGTATAAGGATTACTAAGCTAATTTAGCAGTTGGGCAAGCACAGAACCCAAGATAAGGCCTAATCTGAAGGAAGATTCATATGAATCTGATTTAAGTTTGGTCATGGAGAGGGTCTTTGTTATTCCTAAAGTCTATTCCCCTGGATATGTTACTCTACACAATGAAGCATCATTCAAAATTAATGACATGTAGTGGTTAATCCAAAAGCAAATTTTTCTAAAGTTGAAAACATAATTTTGATCAAATTGTTCTCCTTCTTGTAACCTAGTTTTGTTGCTAGAGTCATTTTCTTAATTTAATATGGCATGGATTTTACATTCTAATTTTTTATTCAAATGATTTTCCTTTATTATTGCTGTTAATTAATTAGTTAATGACTTAAGCAACTAGATTCTTATTATGGTCCAGATGACTTCCTTTGAAAAAGTAATTTGAGGTCTCAGCTTCCTGAAAGGTGGAGTGAGGATCTAGATGACCTCATTCTCCCTCTAAAGTAATCAACTATTACTATTACTAACTATAAATTATTACTACTAATAAATTATTACTAACTAAACAACTAAACAACTAACTTAACAGCTAAAATCAACCATTTCAGATTTCTGAAAGTTAACCAAAACCGTAGATGGAGCTCAAAAATGTATTTCCAATATAAACTGCCATATGTTGGTAAGACAGTGGGATGAGAGTAGAACCTGGGTAGAAGAGCAGGAACAGGAGCTGTGACATTCTAACTTGGCTTGTTTCCATCCCCTTTTCCTACTCTGCTCAGTGGGATGAGAGCCAAATGTTAGCACCAGCGTCAACAATGGAGAAATCTGACAGCATCTGGAGGTCCATTAAATATGCAGTCCTCAAGAACAATCAAGATTTTGCCCAAACTCGCAGTTGCCTAGGAAATATTTAGTTTCATCGTGTGGGGTTAGGCGATTTGACTCAGAGCTTAGCTCACTGAAATGGAAGGTGGACCTTCTCCCATGCATAAACATTTCCAAAATGCTGTCAATTTCTCAGCTGCTTGAGGCTGTGATCTCAATGGGGGTAAACTAGAGGTAGGCTGGGAATTGAAAAGGTAATACTAAAGAAAAAGACAAGCACAGAAAACCCTGAAAAGCTGTAATAAATTCCCAGAGATATATAATATTATGCATACCATAAGGCTGTGTACTTGAATTGGTTAAGAGCAGAGAAAGGAGAAGGCAACTGGCAATCAACTCTGGTTGACCTGAAGATTCCTCAAATGGAGGTGGAAACTATGGTCATCATTTGCTAACCACTAACACTGGTCAAAAGTTAGATCATAACTGACTTAAAAAGGCCCTAATCTATAGTATCTTGGTGTGCTGAACGTGAATATTCATGAAAATTTTTTATTAGCTCTCATTTTGAAGATATTTCATATAATTCATTTTATATGTTTCACCATGTAAATTGATCCAGTAGGACCGAAACAACATCCTAAATCAGCCTAGAATGATGTAATATTGCATCGGATTGCATAACATGATCATGCACATATCATCCAGAGTTGATTGCATCATTTTCTGATGCAATGCAGTACTACTGTCAGACGGCTGCTGAAGTAAGCTGACATCAGCAGTGCACTAGAGAAAGCCCTGTCGGAAAGGTTGAGCATTGAAAATATTTCAGACTTTGTGCGAGACAGTTGAAGCTACTGTTCCATAGAACTGTTATTATTTTATCCACTTAGGCATAATACAGAACAGTAATGCCCCGAAAGGGCGTTAATAGCATGGACAATTTCTGCTCTATTTGTGGGGAAGTGACATTTGCCAAGCAGAAGAAGAGTATCACTTCTCAGGTGAAGAAGGCTTATCATCTTTACCTCAGATGCAAGGTTGGTGACCAAGACAAATCTTAGGCCCCGCATATATGCTGTGCTACATGTACAACATAGCTTTCACAGTGGTTCAACGGCAAAAGATCACCAATGCTGTCCCCATGGTGTGGAGAGAGTCAAGCAACCACATAAAAGACTGTTACTTCTGCTTGGTTCCTCCTCTTTCTGGCAGAATAATGAAGCAAAAGAAGTCGAGAATAGTCTACCCAAACATTCTGTCTGTATTGAGATGACTGGTTCAACAACTTGCTGCAGGGTGATGCAAAACAACCATGGAATGCTTTTTGCTTAATGTCTACAAACTTTCTTGTTACTGTTAGGGCAGAAAACTATGAAACTAGTAGAAGACATGCTGATGCAGTATCAGAAACTTGGCTGCAATATGTCTTTAAAGATCCACTTCCTTCTTTCCCATTTGGATTTCTTCCCTGAAAACTGTGGTATAGTTAGTGATGAACATGGCAAACATTTTCATCAAGATATAGCATCAATGGAACAAAAATACCAGGGAAAATGTCCACTACAATGCTGGCTGACTACTGCTGGACACTCCCCAGAGATGCTCCTGAACAGCTGTACAAGAGACAAGTGAAGAAATCTAAGAAATAGTCCATGACTTGATTTTTTACAGGTATTAGCTGTAGGCCTATTACTATTGGCATGCATTTCGTGATGGAAACACCAATTTATTGCAGATTAAAAAAAAACCTAGAGCCAAAATTAGAATTTAACTGCCACATTCTTGTTGATCACATCAAATTGATAGGAAATGACTAATTTTATTTCAGTAACATGACTTTTGTAAAAATTTGTTGACCAGTGTTTGGCATGCATTTTGTGATGTAACCACCAGTTTATTGCAGATTACAAAAAAACTAGAGCCAAAATTAGAATTTTACTATCATACTCATGTTGAGCACATGCAAAGTGATAGAAAATGTCTAATTTTATTTCAGTGATATGAGTTTTGTAAAAATTTGTTGGTCAGTGTAAGTTGTCCTGGCCCAGGTAAGATTTCTAAGAAGTGAGGTTTAACAGTAAGCTAAGATCTTTAAAGAAAAAATCAAGTTGGCATCTCAGAGAGTACATACTGAAGGAAATAACAGAATTAGTACAGGAAAGTTACCCAATGAGGACCTTAGAAGATGAGAAAGTGAAAGGGACAGAAAAAACACTTGAAAAATACTAAAATTTCCCAAGTTTAATGAAAATTAATAAACTACATATTTAAGAATCTCAATGAACTCTGAGTAGAATGAATCAAAAAATATCTACCCATAGACAAGTCAGTCAAAGTGACAAAACTAAACAAAAAAAAAAAAAAAAAAGGAAAATCTCAGAAGTAGCAAGAGAAAAGCAACTTATTCTTATTTTAAAAAAATCTTGAAGGGTAAAGACCATGGGACAGTATTTTCAAAAATTTGAAAGCAAATTGACTATGAAGCAAGAATTTGCATCCATATAAACTCTCCTTCAAAAATGAAGGGACTTTTAGAAAATTTCTGGATAATCAAAAACTAAAATAATTTTCTACTACCTGTTCAGACCTTCCCTATAAACATTCTAAAGAGTTCGTCTAGTTGAAATAAAAGGGAACTAAACATTAACTTTCATATAGACAAATAAAGATCCCTGGGAATGGTAACTACATACATTACATGAACGACAATCTGAATAATGTGAATGTGGTTATTTGTAACTATTGTTTTCCTACCAGTTTTAATGGAGATGCTCCATTGTGCAGTTGTAAGTGGGATTATATCTTCTTTGGGAGCAGATGCTGCCAGGGTGATCAGTTTTCTCTGCCCCTGAGAGGATGGCCTCAGTCTCATCCACTCTGGTTCTGTACATCCCTCCTCCTATCCCAGTGGACTTTCTGCGAGTTGGTGCTTGGAACAGATCTTTTCATTCTTTTTGATGGAGGTTACTTCAGTTCTTTACTTTGTTGGAAAAAAAGTTGTTCCTATTCAAGAAAATGTTAATATTCACACAGTTCATCCTTTCCCCACTGTTCAGATCCTGAACATTGTCACAGCCCAAAAGTTATCACTATTGAAGTCATCTGTAAGTGTGACTCAAAAATAGATAAAAATGACTCTCCTTGCCCAGTGCAACATGGGGTCCTCAGATGTCAAGAGTGAGAGGTGAGATGCAAGTGCACAGTAATTAAGGTACCAGGTCTGGAATCACCATTGTGGCTGTGATCGTGGGGGCTAAACCAAATCTCGCCTAATTAAAAAAAAATATTATAGATGTTAAAGCAGAACTATTCTTCAACCTTTGCAATATTGTAGAAACCACACGAATAGCACAGAGATCTTCCATCAAATTGCCTGTATTTGTCCTTTCCCACCCCACCCACCACCCCAGGACTTTCTTATGAGAATACTTTCAGCCCAAGAATGGAGTTTGGCAACTCCTGAGTCATAATCCCCTTTTAAGGAGGACATGGTGACTGTGATTTCTGGCCTGAAGAGTTCAGTTTGTAATAGATGAGGTGTCTGGGGAAAGCTGCAGGGAAAAGAGAAATGAGTAAACAGGTTCTGGGCTGCACCTCCTGACACCCTTCACTTGACCTCCTGAGCCCGTGGAAGATGTGGAGGTTTTGCTCCAATGGCTCCAGCATTTTCCAATTGTCTATGGATTCGGAACATCTTTGATCTATGTCAACTTCTCTTATATTGCAATACCAAAATTAATTTCCATAACACATCTTTCCTTTGACTAATGCTGTCCCAAGTGGTAGGAAAACATTATTTAAATTAAACTAAAGAAAAGAATCTGGACTTCTTAAGTTGCAAGCCAAGGTCTCCACAAGCCAGAGAAAACTCATACTAAGACATAAAATGAAATGACAGGCAGATCAGATCTGTGATTTTTTATTGTATGGTATTTTAAGCAAAGTCCAACACTATCTAAGCAGAAGTTTCAAGTGATTTCCAAGCAATAAAAAGCCCATGATTATTGCTTGTTATAGGAAAAGGGTGTTTGGGTGAGGCGATTGGAGCAAGAGAGGCAGATGAGAGATGAAGCCAAACTGAAATACTCTCAGAGTAAATGGAAATATCCAAGAAGTAAGGCAACTGACAGAATAAGCTCTCTGAAAGAAAGAGACTAAAGGGACCAGTGTTTTTCAGATAAAAGTATAGGCTGATATAACCTAAGTTTTACCTATTTACCAGAAGATTTGAGGGCTTTATATGAATATCATTGTTTTATACAACTTGGAAGACAGAACTATGGATTGATGGTGGTATTTAGAATTTACTGTGATTCAAAATAGCTCATATTCTAAGGGCTTGATTGCTGTATTAATAATAAACTTAATAAACCTTTAGGGCTTTTCCTAGTCGATGACAGGTCAATGAACCCCTACCTGATGGGATGCCATGGAGATAGAATTAGATTATGTATGTACAACACACAAGATGCTTGGCATCATGCATGAGACATTAAAAATCACAATAAATGGCAATTATCAACATCATCATTGACATTACATAGCCCATTTCTAAAAATGCAGTCTTCTTGACTTCAAAATTTATGCAGTGACTAGTTTTTAACTCTACCTCATCTGTGCTTGAAATATTTATGGAGGATTTTGTTTTGGTTAAAAATTACAACAAAATTGATGGGTTAACCTCACATTTATTTTAGCTCTGAGACATTTTAATGATTGTTATTGATAGGATTTTTCTCTTGACTTTCCATAAGAACTTGCTTTTATATAAATGAACATCTAAAGAACTAATTTTTACCACAATGGACGAAGATAACTCACACCACCCTCTCACACTAATGCTGTCCTTACAACAAACTCACATCTGAGCATTCAATACACTCACATCAAATGTGAGAACAGACATACTGTTTGCAGCACGAAAGCCTTACTTGATGATTTATTTCAGAACAATCGAGGCTTGCTAGAAGAAGGAATATTTCCAGTGCGGAGGGATAGAACATTGCATAGTCCCAATATTATCTGTCGGCCTCATCTGGTCATTGAGAGTCTTCCTTATTCTTGAAATTGGCCCCTGTTACCTTTTCCTGTAAGGAATCTCAGACCTTTTCTCTAAAAATAACAAAGGCAGTTTATTCATGTCTTTACAAACGCTAAGGACAAACCCAAGGGATACACACAGACCACATGTGAAACATAGAAGATCCTCTTGGAAAATCTAGGATTTGGATTCTATTACATGGTGTTTATGTTCACACCACCTGTTGAACAGAGTAGCCCTATCTTATCATCCCAAATGACTAGAATATTAGGGCCTGTGTTCTTGATTTATGCCTGCATGAGTTATACCATGGCATAACATAAAAATAGAAAATGGGTTCAAAGACCTTAACTTTTCCTTGATGAAAACAAGAGAGAGCAGATCCCATCTCCTATCTCTATTGTTTGTTGATCTTAAGACACATTTTCCCCCAAGTGAAGGACCTCAGGGATCCTTTGCTATAGACCCTACTTTTGTGTAAAATGTTAAATTTGTCTATATATATATCCCTTAGAAATTCTGCAAACAAAATTTTCCTGAGCGTTATATTTATGTTCCTAATGAGCCTCAAGATACTTTTAAATATTATTCAAATTCACCCTTATATCTTGCTAATTAAGACACTGATTAACAAGAACACTTACTTTAACATATATAATAAAAATTTTACTGGCATATCAAAATGATAACTGATATTACTTAAGACAAATTTTAATGAGGTTTGAGTAAAAGAACAGTTCTGATTTCACCCATGAAAGAGTGACTCTTATTAACTATGCCATGAAAAATTAAAAACTTGGAAAATAGATGAAACATCTGCCTTTAGGCACTGGAAAATATGCAGGACGAGGCTATGATAAAGGAATAAAGGGACACAAAAGAGATGAGCCCTATGACACCCTGGCCTCCTACCTGGGAGTTAACTCGAGACCACAACACCGGAAGGAGAAACTCAAAGACCGCCTCATGGTCTGCTGAGTTTGTGAGTCCTGGATCAGATTTCAAGAGGACTAAGGCAGCTAGAATTTGCAGGACAGTATATATAACATAAGGGATGTCATAGTGAAGTGTCCCAGAAGGCTGCATTGACACTGAATACCAATCAAAATGTGCATATTGTGAAACTTTGTAGGGCTAGACAAAAACAACTACCAGGAAAGTAATAATTATAGGGGACCTGTGAACTTAACAATTTCTAGAGCTCCGCTCATTCCATTTTTCACTATCCACAGTATGAAGATCTTGTTGAATAGATGAGTCATTTAAGAATGATCCCATCTAGCTCCATCCATGTTGCTGCAAATTGCATGAGTTTATCTTTTTTGATCGCCGAATAGTATTCCATTGTGTACATGTACCACATTGTCTTTATCCAGTCACCTGTTTTTGGGTATTTGGGTTGTTCCATGCTCAGCGAAATAAGCCAGAAGGAAAAAGAAAAATATCGAATGGTTTCACTCATAGGAGCAATATAGAGGAACCAAATAAGAGATCAGGAGGAGAAAATAGCAACAACAAAACCACAACAAAAGCATTCAGGCAACCATAAATGAGAGACATTCAGCGAGGGAGGGGGAGGAGAAGGGTTCAAAACTGAGAAGAAAAGTGCACAAGGGATTATGGTGATGGTTTATGGGTGTATTGGTGGTGGGAAACCCACAGGGAACACACAATAATGTAAAAGACTCAGTGAAATAAGCCAGAAAGAAAGAGAAAAATATCGAATGGTTTCACTTATAACAGGACTATATGGAGGCCGGGTGGGAGAGAGACAATCAGTGGGGGGGAGGGGGGGAGGAGGGGGACGGAGGGAGGGAAGGGAAAGGGCACAAAATGGAATAGAAAAGAACACAAGGGACCATGGAGATGGATCACGGGTGAATTGGTGGTGGGCTACCCAAGGGGAATGCAAAATGTAAAAGACATAAATAACAATAAAAATATATATTATAAAAAAAATAATGTAAAAGATATAAATAAATAAATAAATAAATATCATTTGGAAGGTTGAAAGAACCTCAGGATTAAATGCAAAATGCAATCAAACAAAGAATAAATACAAGTATTTATAAATGAAAAAAAAATTCATTGTGGGACAGTCCCTCATTGTGGGACTGAAGCATTCACTGAGCAAACTAAATTCCTCAAGACCTACCTGAGAAAAACTTAAAAAATAAAACTTCAAGGGATTGAACTAATTTATAAGTAATTTAACTACCTGACAGAAAAAGTCAATACTTTAAATAAGATTTATATCCATACTTCTTGACTCTAAATCCTTTCAAGTTTCTGTCTCACTTCCAAGTTCTACTAGATAAGGATCCATAATAAGTGTTCAGATTCTCCTCTTAATTATATAAACATTTCTTCTCTATCTTTCTAGTTTTATTGTATCTGGGCTATCTCTCAGGCCATCTCCTCAGTGTGGGCTTGCACTGGACTCCTCATTCCCTTTGTATTCTGCTGCTCTAAGTCCATACATCACACCATGAAGATCTGAGTGACAGCTCTGCACCCCCTTTTCCCTTGCCCTTTTTTATAGGATAGTGAAGTGAATGGTCTGGACTCAGATAGCCTTGCCTTGTACTAACTGTATCACCTTGATTAATCTGTGGACGACTCCACGGCTTAACTGGTTCAGGATATAGAATTAATGGATGTCTTCCAAGAATTGGTGGAGAATTATTGGAAACCTCTTAGCAGAGTGTGTATAATAATAGCATATATTCTAAAAATTGTTGTTAGTCTTTGTTAATTATTATTGTCACTCATAGAAATAAGAAAAACCTTTAGTATGAGTGCCTCTAGATTTTTGCCCTCGTGTTAGTAAACTCCAGAGAGCTAGGAGCTTGGTTATGGCACTCAGAGAAGCCTAAGCTTCACTTATAGCAGTCAGCAGCTGAAGGTGGCTCTCTAACCCGAAAATGTGCCTCGTCTAAATTCAGATAAGTGCAAGCTTGAAGCAGAGTTCAGAAAAGAGAAAATACAGTTATCTTATGATTTTATTTTAAACATGTTGGAATGATAATATTTTAGATATTGCACTAAGTAAAATATAGCATTAAAATTTATTTCCTTATTCATTTTTATTTTTCAAATATGACTACTAGAAAATTTAGAATTACGTATGTGATCCCTGCTGTTTTTTCTGGAAAGCCCTAGTGCTTCATCCTCATTAAACAACTCTACCACAAACTCTGTGCTTCACACTGGGGATAAAGGTCTTAAACTCTGTATAGGCCCTAAGGAGAGGTTCTAGAATATAACAGTTTTTATGAGCAACTTATATTCTTTTACATGGAGTTGAACATATAGAATCCAATACTATAAGCTATGATTGTTACTTTTCTGTATTGAGTTCAAGGCTGCATGGGCCTCAGTGTTTTAGGGGAATTGGGACTTATCTAAGTCACATAGCTGATGTGTCTGGACTCAGCAGGGTGCACTGCACCCAGGGAGAATGGTTCTAGACTGGCTGGCACTGGAGGAGGTGTGGCCTGCAGCAGGGTCCTGGAGCATCTTCCTGGGTCCACGTTGCCCAGCAATGCCCCACTGTATGATTCTTGCTTTGCATGGCAGGGGCAAGTGCACAGATGAGAGATTTGTGGTGCAGAAAATGGAGGTTTGTGTAAGGACTCTGGGGATGCCGGTACTTTTCACCACTTTCCATGAGAACTGTCTGGCTTCTCCACCCTGCACCTCACCCCCCACTGAGGATTCCAAGGACCAAAGCGTCTCCTTGTGAGGTGCAGACCACTGCTGATTTATTTGAAATCCTCCTGCCAAATGCTCTCAATGTTTAACAGGTTTCCACCACTCCACCTCATCTTCTTCCCCCCTTTTCTCAGTTTCCTTACTTCTTACTATTAGATGCTAAATAGATTCTGATGGATGATTTGGCGTACTCTGTTCCTTCCTGGCCACTGCCTGTGTCAGCTCCCACAAATAAAACCTGAGCTGACAGCGGTGGAATTTATGAAGACCAGTAAGAAATGAGCTATGCAGAGTGGGTCTCTCAAGGAGCTGACTTTTGAAGGGCTGAGGTCTTTATTTCCAGGCCATATTGCACAAAAGGAAGGACCCAGACCCTTACAGTTGCAAAGATCAAATATGCCAAGGTAATTCAAAGAAAACGAGTTTATTTGCCTTTGGAAACCTAGGATCAGAAGTGTGCTGTGAAACTCATCTGCCCACTCACCCCAGTATCGCCCCAAAGTTCCCAATTACCTCCAGGCTTGCTTCATCCTACAGTTGGGTGTGATTATTCAAATCTCACCCTAAGAACCTAGCTGGATCTTGAGCTCTGGAGAAAATACAGCCAGGGATTTCTTTGTGCGGTTTCCCTTCTGATGTTTTAGTTGTAGAGAACAGAATTAATTTGGTAACGCTTTCCAGATCTCCAAAAAAGGCATTCCTGTTCCTACAGCACCAGGCTGTCTCCTTCCCCATCTGGGGATGTGCCCTCAGGGGTCAAAAAGAACTGATCACACTCTCTTATTTGGTTCCCCTATATTCCTTCTGTAAGTGAAACCATTCGATATTTTCCTCTTCCCTTCTGGCTTATTTTGCTGAGCATGATCCCCTCTAGCTCCACCCAGGTTGCTCTGAATTGCATGTGTTTACCTTTTTTGATTGCTGAATAGTATTCCATTGTGTGTATGTACCACAAATAAGAGAGAGACATTCAGCGAGGGAGCGGGAGGATAAGGGCTCAAAACAGGAGAAAAGAGCACAAGGGACTATGGGGACCGTTCACAGGTGAATTGGTGGTGGGTAACCTTCAGGGAATACAAAATAATGTAAAAGATATAGATAATAATAATAAAATGACTTTCAAGAATAAAAGAAGAACTGATTGCAAAGGACAATTGACTTTCTCTATTAGATTTAGTTGCTTCAGAATTCTGTGTTCATGTGTTGCACAGAGGCCTGCCACACAGTGATAGAAATATGCTCTTTTCAGCCTTGAAATGTAAAGGAAACAAATAAATGCATCAAATGAGCATTTGATTTCTATTAATTACTCTTACTCTATACACACACACATACTACATGCCCATATGTGCATGTACACACGTTTGTAGATTGATGTACTCATGTATGTGTACGCACATGCATACAAGCATTAGCATGAACAAGCATATATATACATGCACACATACGCACGTGTGTTTATATACACAGTTATACTCACACACACTGTACCATCTAGTTCAGAATCTCTATAGAGGTACTGGCAAGTGGCTGACACATATTGAAATCTGGATGCAAAGTTTACTCACTCTGATGCCTTGTGGTATTACTGCTTGGCTTTGAGAGCTGGGCACTGAAGATACAACCACTTCAGAGCTGACCTATGGCTGAGACACTTGTCACATTGCATTAAGAATGTGCCTGGAGAGCATGATCCTCCCAAGCAGAGGGCTCGCCCCTTGCTGGCCTAGGTTCCTGCAGGTTGGAGTAGAGCGAGGCAAACCCAACTCTTTCCGTGTCAGGTACAGAGCTGATCTTCAAGTAAACTCAGTTACTGGCTATTAGATGCATTTTTATTCCAGATGTGGAGCATATGGCCACTCCAATACTGTCCCTGAAAGGAAACACATCATAAGAAGAGGCTGCTATGACCGGGAGAGGTAAGAGTGAAAGAACGTGCTCTCTCTTTCCTTCCTGTCTCACTTGTCCAATGGACAAATTCCAAAGTTGGAAACTTCATGTTAGATATTGAGGAATATTAAGACTAAAAAGTAAGTTCAAGGAAAAGAAAAAAAATGGTATGTTGTATTTTCTAAACAAACGGCATTTGGGAAAACTGGAATGATTTTTGGGACTATATAGTGTGCCCTGATCACCAATCTCTGCTTGCTAGAATAGAATGACACCCAGCAACTTAGACAACGAGCACCTCAGTTGTGCTGGTGGATTGTTAACCTCTGAACTCTGACCCACGGACCATCAAGTATGCAAGTTCCTAAGTTTTTCCCTTTTGCCCAAGCAATCACCCCAGGGAAATTATATAAAAGTAATTGATAATAATGAAAAACAAATAAGGAACAATTACCAAAAACCTTGCTTAGATAATTGCCTGAGATTGTTGCATACCCTTAAAGGAGCACAGTAATTCTTTTGCAGAAACACTAATGCATTGTCTTGCAATCAATCACTGGGTTTAATGTACAGCAGTTCAGATTCTGGATCACTGATATCAGCTGCACTTTGTAATAAAGTAGAGCAGACAGCAACCTGGAAATCTTGGAAAATGATATTTACACCTCCCAGGGAACAGTCAGCACCTGAAACCTACTTTTATATGGGGCTAATCCTCCTTTTGGCCAATGCTTCCTCTTCTGAGTATTGTAGAGAAGACAAATAGTGTTAGCATGACATGCAGAAGTGAGTGTTGTGTTGATGCCTGCATTAAACAGACTCAAACTGTATCACTCATATGCCTCAGCTTAAAACATCCCAGTCTCTAACATATGGCATGGATATGCAATCACCCCAAAACTGTGTATATGGAAACTGTCAGATTACCTTATTTCTTTTAAATCAAACTCAATTTTACCTCTAGGTGGAATGAATTTCAGTCTTCATTGTTATTGCTGGAGGTGTTTAATCTTAATAGGGTTGTATTTCTCTGACTGTTGAAGTTAGACTGGGATGCTGTGACTAGATGTGGCCAAAGCTCCCCAAGCAAGAGTGACCCCACCATTTCTCAGTAAGTACACGGTCATGGCTCCACCCTCGAGCTCTCATTTCCCTGCTCAACAAGCTTTAAAAGCACATTTTCCAGGGGGTGTCACCCCATACAGATATGGGCCAATAGAGCCACATTCAATTTTCTGGAAACAAAGAAAATTACAAAGACATCTTCATTGAATAAAGTCAGGGAAACTTGGAGGAGAATTTGTTATCACTGCAGAGTCCACTATTTCCTAAATGTTCTCAGGATCATGCAGAAATGAGAAAGACTTTCACACGACAGGAAACTGAGAGGTGAGCCCATCACTCTGTCACAGTGGCTTCAGGTTAGTAGACAGAGCTTTAGTGAGTCATTTAAGGCAGGTGACTTTGTTGTTTCTACATCCCATGCAGGGGTCAGAAGTCTGGCTCTGGCCCAGGGACAGAAGGAGGCCCACACCCACCTCAGTCTGGACTAGGTGTGTCCAGGCAGAGGCGATGCAGTACCGCTCCAGATGCAGCAAACTCACAAGCTGCCGCAGCCGGGCAGGGAGATGCTGAGGAAGGTTTCAGGGAAGCGTCATTGCTGCCTTTAGGTTCTGGGGCCACTGTGGTGAGCCCACTGCCAGCATAGTACAGAGTGGGGGCAGGACGCCTCCAGGCAGGACAGGACTTCCCCCCGCCGCCCATACTCTGGCCCAGCACCAGCCCACTCGAGGATGAAGACAAGGGGCTGGGAGGGGATGCAGCAGGAAGCCAGCCCCACCCCACAGCGAGCCTGAGGCTAACAGAATCCCTACCAAGATGCCAACAATAGCTGTGCAGGTGCGGAGGACTTTACTCTAAGACTTACATGGAGGGACACAAGCCCTGTGATAACTACAACTTCCTTTAAGAAGAAATTTGTGTTCAAGAACACAAAAATATCAATTCAAAAGGATTCCTGCACTCCTATGTTTATTGCAGCACTGTTTACAATAGGTAAGATATGGAAACAACTCAAATGCCTAAAATTAGATGACTGGATCAAGAAGATATATATATATATATATATATATATATATATATATATATATATATATATATATAGAGAGAGAGAGAGAGAGAGAGAGAGAGAGAATGGAATATTATCCAGCAATCAAAAAAGATAAATTCATGCCATTTGCAGCAACACAGATGGAGCTAGAAGGGATTATGCTCAGTGAAATAAACCAGAAGGAAAAAAGAAAAATATTGAATGGTTTTACTTATAGGAGGAATATAGGGGAACAAAATAAGGGATCGGGA
>PVIJ01020816.1:0-19997 GCA_004024925.1 Scalopus aquaticus | reverse complement strand
AATGCAAATCAAAACCACTATGAGATACCACCTCACACCTGTGAGGATGGCACACATTAAAAATACAGGCAATAACAAATGCTGGAAAGGATGTGGAGAAAAAGGAACTCTTCTACACTGCTGGTGGGAATGTGAACTGGTCCAACCACTATGGAAGGCTGTATGGCGATTCCTCAGACTGCTAAACATGGAGCTCCCACACGACCCAGCAATCCCACTTTTGGGAATTTACCCAAAGGATACAAAAACACTAATCCGAAAGGATACATGCACCCGTATGTTCACTGCAGCACTGTTCACAATAGCAAAGGTATGGAAGCAACCCAGATGTCCAAAAATAGATGATTGGATCAAGAAGATGTGGTACATATACACAATGGAATACTATTCAGCACGGAAAGAAGATAAACACATCAATTTGCAGCGACATGGATGGAATTAGAGGGGATCATACTCAGTGAAATAAGCCAGAAAGAAAGAGAAAAATATCGAATGGTTTCACTTATAACAGGACTATAGGGAGGCCGGGTGGGAGAGAGACAATCAGTGGGGGGGTAGGGGGGGGAGGAGGGAGCCGGAGGGAGGGAAGGGAAAGGGCACAAAATGGAATAGAAAAGAACACAAGGGACCATGGAGATGGATCACGGGTGAATTGGTGGTGGGCTACCCAAGGGGAATGCAAAATGTAAAAGACATAAATAACAATAATAATATATATTATATATAAAAAAAAATAAAAAATAAATGATCATGGGACAACAGTATTGGTGTTTTGATAGCGGGAGTGGTATTATAACACACATCTTAAGAGTTGCTAGTTATACCCCCAAATAATATACAATGTTATAACCCACTGTTGTTTTAATTTTAAATGCCCTTTTAAAAAAAAAATCAGCTTTTTTGTTACTGAATATTCTTTTTGTATTTGATTATCTTTCCAGTGCCTAGTGTCAAAAGGTACTAAATGACAAATTTGGTTAAAAAGTATCAACCATCAGGCCTCCCTGGTGGCACAACAGGTTAGGCTCAGAACTGTGGAGCTATCAGCAGCTGCTGCACGAGTCCCATGCCCGGCGGGCGGGGGGGGGGGGGAATTCCCACATGGCACAGCAGATCTCTCCTGCCTTGCCTGCTGCTCCCTTCAGCAGTGTATTTCAGTCAATCTGCCTGTTCTGCTCCCCACTCTGTCTCTGGTGAACACTCTCACCATCCCACACCTCTGGCCTGTACCCCAGCTTGTATGCATATATAAATAAATCTTTTAAAAAAAAAAAGGAAGTAGAAATTTTAAGAAATCCATTTACAATTGCACCAAAATGAATGAAATACCTGGAAGTAAACCTAACAAAGGAAGGGAAAAATTATATTTCAAAAACTATAAAGCACTGTTAAAGGAAATAAAAGAAAACACAAAGAAGTGGAAAGATAGCTCATGTCCCAGGATTAGAAGAATAAATACTGTTAAAATGACTATATTACTTAATGCAATTTACTGGTTCAATATGTAAAAAAATCACAATGACTTTTTTTCAAGTAAATAGAATAAACAATTATAAAATTTGTATGGAACCACAAAATAGCCAAAGCAATCCTGAGAGAGAGGGCAGAGCAGGGCAGGGCAGGGCAGGGAAGGGAAGGGAAGGGAAGGGAAGGGAAGGGAAGGAAAAAGAAGAACTATCACATTACCTGACTTCAAACTATATTACACAGCAAAACAGTATGGTATTTGGAATAAAAGCAGAAATATAGATCAATGGAATAGACTAGAGAGCCAAGAAATAAACACTAATATGGACAGTTACTCTTTGACAAAAGAGCCATGACTTCACACTATGAAAGGAAAGCCTCTTTAACAAATGATGTGGGAAAACGTGGATGATCACATGCAAAAAATGAAACTTACTTAACTACATATGCAAGAATTAATTTAAAATGATTAAAGACTTGCATATAAGACCTGAAGCCATAGAAAAACTTGAAAGAAAAAAATTCTTCCCTTCCCTTCCCTTCGCTTCCCTTCCCCTCCCTTCCCCTCCCCTCTCTTCCCTTCCCTTCCCTTCCCAATTGGGAATACAATCCCAGTGGCAAGGGAAACAAAAGTAAACAAGTGGGACTAAGTCTAAGTAAAAAGCTTTGGTACAACAAAAGAAACAGGCACAAAAACAAAAAGGCAATCTATGGCCTGGGAGAAGATATTTGCCAAAATATGTCTGACAAGGAGTTAATTTCTAAAATGTATAAAGTAGTCATACAACTCAGCAACAAAAAACAACCAAATTAAAAAATGGTCAAAAGACCTAATCACTTTTCCAAAGATGAGAGCCAGATGGCCTACATGCACATAAAAAAAATGTTCAACATAACGTGTTACAATGGAAATGTAAATGAAAACAATGAGATATTACCTCACCCCTATGAGAATGACCCATACCAAAAACAACTGAAGCAACATATGCTGGTAAGGATGTGGAGAAAAATGAACACTCATCCACTGTTGCTGAGAATATAATTTGGTACAGCTTCTATGGAAAAAGGTATAGAGATACCTTTAAAAATTAAAAATGGAAATACCACATGATCCAGAAACACCACTGTTATTTATTTATCAAAAAAAAATAAGAAAAACGAAGATGAAAAGACTTGTGTATGCCTATGTTCATAGCAACATTATCCACAATAGACAAGGTGTAGAACCAACCTAACTGGTGACAGATGACTGGATAAAGAAATTGTGGAACATATATCCAATGGAAAACTACTTAGATATTAAAAGGATGAAATAGTGCCTTTTGGAACAAAATGGATGGATCTTGGGATGAGTATACTAAGTGAGGTCAGAAAGTGAAAGACATATATTGAAAAGTTTCACTTATTTGTAGAATATAAACAATCAAAGTACACATTACTGGCAAAAAAGAGCAAAAATAATTCTTAGACTCTGTGAAAAACATACTGGTTACCAAAGAGAACAGAGGTGAAGGAGAGGGGGTAGGAGAAGGAAAGGTATAGGACACTGGCATGGAGTTTTGGTGAAAGGTAAGTGAAGCATATGCACATATGAAGATGTAAAAGTTATATAGATATGTAAGTGACTTGCAAAAAAATAAAAAAAGCACATGTGTTGTCTCAAATGCATATAAAACAAATGGATTAAACATTTAACAATGAAGATGGGTAAAAGGTATACTGATGGTCATTGTATTGGTTTCTTTTACATTTGAAATTATTTCCAAACAAAAAGGTCTTTACAAAATTTGTGACATACGTGAATATATCTAAAATACTGTCCTAGAAAAATTTAACTTTTTACTTTCCTAGAGCATGTACGTTACATGGTACAAAATAATTTTTCATGTATTTTTATCAACAAAATATTGGTTGATAAATACCATGTAAAGTACATGCTCTAGGAAAATAATTATGTTAAAATAACACTATTAATGATAGACTGTTATTGTATTTTCCAACTTACTCAAATATTCATTATATATACCGCTAAATATACTGCTATATGACCCCAAAAGAATGGATCCTTAAACCACTTACTCTTCTAATGATCGATCTAGGCCTCGGTCAGGAGATCGATGGTGAGCACGTTCTGGTGAATGACATTTTGTATTTTGCTTTATCGTAGAACTCAAATGATAAGCATTACTTGAGTAATTCTGGCGGCGAAGCTCTTGCACAGCCCTCTCCCTAAAGCAAAACAGTGAGATTTTTTATACTTCATTTGCAGTGACATTATTAATACTATTATAAAAATATAGTTCAATTCACACATTAAAATCTAATAATTATAAAACAAGCCCAATCTGTTGTTAACCAAGAAACAATGGTTTCCAGGCTGAATACTGCATAGAGACAAACTTGCCTTTCAAAGCGCTCTGTCCCTAGTTGTCTTTTGGTAATATCTAAATCAGCCTCCAGTTGTGTTACAACATTTCTGAACTGGGCAACATCTCTACTTTGGATGGCCCTGTGGAAGAAAGTAAGAGTGACAGGTGATTAAACTTAAAATATAGCTAGGATGACTAGAATATATTAAACCACGTTGGCAATGATCTCTCAGCTGGATCCAAGTCAAAACTGTGATTTTTATAGACATATTAGTATAAGTAAAATATGACAATTCTAGATGTAGTAAATGTACAAAGTAGCCTACCTGAAAAGCCTGTGCAGTCTCAATCCCATTCAATTAGTTAAACTTTTTCTGTAAGTTTCCCTATCATTAGATGGGGTGATGCTACTTATTTATATCTTCATTATCTATTTTTATCGCAAATCACTTTTATAAAAGTAATTGAGGTGTTATATGCATAGTAGTAAGATGAAATGACACTAGAAACATTAGCATCATGATTAATATGTTCTATTTCATAACTATATACACACATATACATATTTTCAACCAAGAACTTTATATAGGCTTATAATGAAGTTTAATATACACAGTGTTAAAAACAAAATCTCTCCAATTTAACAGAATTTTCTTAGGGCTAAATAATACTTCAAATGTGATAAGGCACATTATCATCAGGAAGATAATGACAGAGATGAATGCTGCTTGCACAGAACAGTCTGTCCTCTTGCTTTCATTATTGCATTATAGACTATTGAAATCTAAACTTTAGAGACTAAGAATACAAAAACGTATTATGTTCCCCAGTTCTACATGATAGTACTTAACAGCCGGTCTAAAACAGAATATACCCTTTTAAGGTATGAGTTTGGCACACTTCACTAAGGCAGATTTCCATTTATCAGCTTGAGGAAGTGATCCTGCAGAACCAGTTGAAGGTATAACCAAAGCACATTTGCAGTGATTGAAAAGATTCAGTCATAGCGGCCAAAATCTGTAAACAGTTTCTAAAAGAAACTGGCCCTAATTCTGCAACCTTTGCTTAGTCAGAGACTCCTATGAATGGCTAGTACCTGAGGGCATGATTTCTATTCTCCCCCAGATTCCATTTTCAAATGAGAGGGTAGGGTCTAGTTGAAAAAACATTGTAGATGGGACAGATAATTGGCTTGGTTGTGGGTGTGATGTGGTGACATGCATCTGAGAAGGTGTGATCCTATGCTTCTGAATCACATACAGTTTTGTAAAACAATGTTACCTCAACATAAACAATTTTAAATGCTGTGAACAAAATTGAGTATCTTTTTATTTTTATGTTTTTATAAAATTGTTAAATAAATTTCAAGAATTAAAAAAGAACAGGGCCTCCCTGGTGGTGCAAGGGGTTAAGTATCAGCACTATGAAGCTATCTGCAGCCATTGCAGCACGAGTTTGATCCCTAGCCAGGGAGCTAACCCACATGGTGCAGCAGACATCTCCTGCCTCACCTGCTGCTCCCCTCAGCAGCGTATTTTAGTAGATCTGCCTATTCTGCTCCCCACTCTGTCTCTGGTGAATCCTCTCATGCCCCGCCCCCCCACCTCTGGCCTACACCCCAGCTCTTGTACATTAAGAAATACTACATGCCACTATTTATAATAGATAAGACTTGGAAACAACCCAAATACCCAAAACAGATGACTGGCTCAAGAGATGTGGTACATATACATAATGGAATACTATTCAGCAATCAAAAAAGGTAAACTAATGCCATTTGCAGCAACATGGGTGGAACTAGAAGAGATCATGCTCAGTGAAATAAGTCAGAAAGAGAAAGAAAAATATCAGATGATTTCACTAATAGGAGGAATATAGGTGATGGCTCCATATATAGGAAAATTCTTCTGATTTCAGAAGTGCTTGATTTCTTTTCTAATCTGGTTATAATATCTCCTACAGGCAATATTTCATTTATTTTTCCTACTTTTCAAAAATTGTATTTTATTGTGGTAATACTATTTTTTGGTATTGATTCAAGGGTATAGTATCACACCTTTCCCGATGTATGTCACTGGCCATTCCCACCACCAAGACACCCACAGTCCTCTGCCATAGTCCACTGGGCTCCCTCTACACATTGCTGTCCACCCTCTCCCACCCACTCTGGTAGCCTTAAGTTTAGAGACCAACATTCTGTTATACTCAAAGTTCTGTTGGAAACAACCAAAAGAGATGATTAAACAAATTCAGATAAACATATAATAAAAATAAGTACTAAATCTTTGGCAATCACAATATTTCTGGTCCTCGGTTTAAATAACGGCATATTATGAGCACTAAATTTTCTAAATTCAACCTTTAAAACACTCCTAATCTATAACATACCAAATATTAAGGAACTAGGGCTTAATGTTATCATATTGCTGACCAACTTACATTTTATTTTCTGCCAAACAAAGGTGTTCTTTAAGAAGCTGAATTTCAGATTCTTTTTCTTGAAGGGCTATCTGAGACTGATATTCTTTGTCTCGATTGGCCACCAGCAAAGCTTCTAGATTCTGCATGGAGATTCTCTCATTTGTCATCTGACTCCTGAGGAGTTCTATTTCAGAACGAGCAGAATCTAACTCATTCTCCATCTGTACAAAAACAGGAAGATAACCTATACTTATTCCCATTCATTCAACTGAGATATTATCAGAGATTCATTAAATGTCTGTATTATGTTGTAAACTGACAAACCTTTTCAATTTATTGACTAAGAATTGTGTCTTTACCAAACAAACACACAGTATCACTTTATCCAACTCTATAATCAGATCAGAAAATTCATCCCAGTAAAGACTTATAAATCCAGAACTGTAAACAATTTCCATTTCCACCTTTCTTTATATATTTCTACAAAACTGACATGGTGATATTTGTGACTACTACTTTGTTCTGAGTTAGGTGACTTATAAACACCTGACCATATTATGGAATATCATTGTACTCCATATTAAGGAGCACATTCCCTCCTGCATAAATCCATGGAAAGCTTCATTTTCTGAAGATCATCGTGAGCCTAGAATATGTTCTATAAGTTAAATGTTTATTCAAAGGAGGAAAACCAGATATAGCTATTGAGAAAAAGCCTAGTCCTTATCTTACAATATACATTAAAATATATAGACATTTAAAAAGTTAAATGTGAAAAGATAAACTTAAAGTCAAAGAAAATAGAATCAAATAAAAATGAATTTATTGGAGCAAATGGAGGAAAAACTTTCTAGCCTGGATACAATTTAAAAATGATATCTGGATATATAAAGCAAACACATTAATAGTCAGTATAAACAATCAAAATTTATAAGGAAAAACTGGAAGAAAATAAATTCAGTAAATAAAAGTTTATTTTACTTATATAAGAAACTGATATAAATTGATAAGAAATATAAACTAATAATAGGAACAAAAAAATGAAATACAACTAATAGTAAATATATTGAACATTTTACCTTTATTAATAAGAAAATAAACATAAATTTAAAAGAAGATAATATTTCCAGTCCAGGGTTTCTTAACCCTGGGTGCTATGGATCTTTCGGGTTAGATAATTACCTGATGTGAACTACCCTATACATAAGCTATTTAGCAGCACGGCATCCCTGACCTCTGCTCATGAAAAGCCAGTAGCACTCCCCCACCCACTCTGGTTACAACAATAAAAAATTTCTCCAGATATTGCTGAATGTCCACTGGGGAATAAAATTGCTTTCAGTTGACTCACTGTTAGAATTTATCAAAGTGGCAAATTTCTTCATTGCGTCGATTAACATTAAAATGGCCAATGACAGTCTCATTTACTCTACTGGCAGGAATACAAAATGGGACATGACTATTTTTTGGTAATAGTTTTTTTGAAATATAATTCATATACCATACAACTTGCCCAGTAAAATTTATAATTGAATGTTTTTAGTATATTAACAGAGTTGTACATTCATACCACAATCTCACAATCTAAAGTTAGAACTTTCTCATAATCCCAAAAGAAACTCAGTAACCAGCTATACATCCACAGCACCAGCCTCAGTAATCCCTAATCTACTCTCTGTCTCTATGAACTGCCTTATTCTAAACATTTTGCATATATATGTATATGGTCTTTTGTGACTGGTTTCTTTCACTCGATATACTGTTCATAACAGTCATCCATGTTTTAGGAGATATCAATACTACATTACATTTATTGCTAAAAAATGTAGGAACATTTGAGTTATTTACATTTTCTGGCTATTACAAATAATGCTGCTAAAAACATTTGTGTACACTTTTAGGGGACATACATTTTCATTCCTCTTGGATAGGAAGGGGTAGAATGTCTAGGTTTTATGGTAAACCTATTTTCCATATTTAGAGAAAGTGCCAAAATCTGCAATTTACTTGAACAGGTATGAAACTTGAAGTATTATTCTATGTGAGATAATACAGTCACAAAAATACAAATACTACATGATTCCACTTATATGAAGTACTTACAGTAGTTAAAATCAGAGACAAAATACAGAATGGTGGTTGCAGGGGCTGGGAAGTGGAGAATGGGTGTTATTGTTTAATAGGCAGAGTTTCAGATTTCAAGATGAAAAGAGATATGGGAATGGATAGTGGTAATGGCTATACAACAATGTGAATGCATTTAATACCATTGAAATGTACAATAAAAAATGTTAAGATGGTAAAGATTACATTATGTGCATTTTAACACATTGAAAGAAAAACAAAAAACATTTTGAGAATAGTAAAGTACAAACATGTACCATGCCTAAAATAATAAAAATATTAATTATATTAATTTTAATTATTAAATAAATAAATGAATTAAATACTCTTAAAATATTAAAAAGTAGCAACTTAATATGCAGTTCTACTGCTAAGGGTAATGATTCTAAAAACGAAGATTACTGGAATATACCTTATCTGGTAATGGCATATTATTTTAAAAAGCTATAGGATAATATTTTCTGGTATTTCATCTCCATGTTGTTTCAGTTGTTACAGCAACATATATGACTTTTCCATTTGAAAACACAAGTAAAAATGCCTTTAAAGGGCCTCCCTGGAGGCACAGAAGTTAGGCGCTGCACTGTGGAGCTGTCAGCAGCAGCCTGGGAGATTCCCACATGGCGCAGCAGATCTCTCCTGCCTCACCCACTGCTCCCCTCAGCAGTGTGTTTCTGTCCATCTGCCTGTTTTGCTCCCCACTCTCTCTGGTGAACCCTCTCACCGCCCCATGCCTCTGGTCTATACCCCAGCTTGTATGTATAAATAAATAAATATTTTTTAAATGCCTTTAAAGAAAAAATCAAGGACACACTATTTGAATTTTTACAGTAAGTCTCTATTGATGAGTTATGCCCTTCATTAAAAAGTTCTTGCTGACTTTAACAAACCCTAGAAATCTGACCATCGAACTGAGACTACCAGAGTGGAAGGGGAAGAGAGAGAAAAAAGTGGGGAGGGAGCATAATGGACTAAGGCCGAGGACTATGTGTGCTTTGGTGGTAGCTATATACAATAACAACATCTGAAAGGGGAGATCCTATACCTCTCAACCATATACTACATTGTAAACCAATGTTACTTCAATTGACAAATAATTTAATGCAAGGGAAAAAAATAAAATAGCAATGAAAATGTTCTTGCTGAAAAAAATAATTTAAGGAAGAGTGAGGATTTGGGCATGTAACATTTGTTAATAAAATATTAACAGTTGACTCAGAAATTAACTAGCCACATAATTCTCAAATTCATTATATCCTCCTAATAAATAGTAAACTAAAAAATAAAGTTAAATAGGATTTGGTAAAAACAGAAATGTAAACTTGATCAAAAGTGTTATTATTTCAATCACACCATGTAACTTATATACATATTTCTTTAGTATATGAGCTCTATCTGCTCTCCACACATATTTCCAGTCACTTTTCCCATATATGTTTTCCTGGCCATTGCAAGTTACTTACTATTTGCTCAAGTATTCCATGGATACATCCATACCACTGCCTATACTATTGTTCCTAATAAAATGGGATGTCCCATCCTTTCTGAGCTCAGCAGTATCTTTGTAAACTCTTCCTTGATACTCTTACAAGGAGTAGGGATTACCTCTAAAACCTTGAGTATTTCTAAGTAATATAAAATTCATCCAAAATTATCTATATGGCAACACTGGGAGGTCTTGAAGGCAGGGGCCTGTATCTTTTAAACTTTATATTTACAATGGCAAGTACAACGTCAGGCACATGGTAGATACAATCACCTGCATTACAGTTTCAGAACCCAGCCAATCAGTAAATAAATCCAGCTTAAAAGAGTATCATTAAAGTTATAATTTGTTTGGATAAATGCCAACTTTGTGGTTCTTTGTTTATTGCTATATCAGTATGTTTTATAATTCTTCTGGCTAAAAATAAATGCAAATTATAGACTGAAAAGAAGAGGTTCTGTTACCTTCTTGAATTGTTTGGAACACAACAGTCATAAACATCTTGGACTTTAAAAATAAAATCTAAAGTTGAAAGACACATTGGGCCTCCCTGGTGGCACAATGGATTAAAGGCTGTGCTGTGGAGCTGTGGGCAGCTGCAGCACGAGTTTGATGCCCAGCCAGGGAGAGTCCCACATGGCGCAGCAGACTTCTCCTGCCTCGCCCGCTGCTCCCCTCAGCAGTGTATTTCAGTTGATCTGCCTATTCTGCTCCCCACTCTGTCTCATGAACCCTCTCACCGCCCTACACTTCTGGCCTGCATCCCAGCTTGTATGCAAAAATAACTAAATCTTTAAAAAAAATAAAGTTGAAAGACACAGCTTGATGTAATACTTTATAAGAATTTTGCTTTTTACAAAGTTTTAGTGATTTTATAGCAATAGTAACATTAAAAGAACCACTTAAAAACATATTACATACCATTTCTATTTCTTGATCTTTAGCAACCAGCTGTCGATTAAGAAGTTCTTTGCTTGAGTCAAGTTTAATACAAAGTTCTCTCGTGGAAGATAAATCTGCAAGGGCAGACACTTTTTCAAACTGAACTTTCTGAAGCTCCTCTTCCATCTTAACAAGAGACTTATGTAAAGTAGAAATCTGGGACTTGTAAGACCTTTCTGCATTTAAGTGCTGCGAGGACAAGATTATTATAGATACATATTCTTTAAAACTTGAAAAAACACAATATGGAAAACAAAGTAGGGCAAATCTTTTAATGATGTTATACCTAGATTATAAGGTACTTTAAATGATATAGGTGGTAAAAGGTATAAAATTCTCAGGGAAGGATGAATTCAGGTTTCAGATTTCTATAAATAAAATCCAAGTGTAAGTTGGCCAAATGATCATTTTTAAGAACACCTATAAAACAACTTTTCCTCCGTAAAAGTCTTAGATCTAAAACCAGTTGAGATATGTTGTCTACGTTCTATGCCACCACTTCAATTATTCTATAATATAAATATTGTTGGATTTTTAAAAGACAAGTATTTTAAGAAAAAAACACATGTGGAGGCCTCACACTAACTCATTTTAAGATTTACTATAAAGCTATATTAACTAAGACAGTGTGATAAGTGACTAAGGACAGAACAGAACATGATCCAAATATGATCACTTGAGTTTTGCCAAAGATTCTTATATAAAACAATGGTGAAAGGATAATCAAGTGATTCTGGACAATGTCATGTGGGAAAAAAATAATCTTGACCCTTAAATCATACACAAACAATTCAAAATGTATCACAGATCTAAATATAAGATATAAAAGTATAAGATTTCTAGAAAAAAGTTATAAGAACCTGTTACATGAAAAAAATTGTTAGAACACAAAAGCACAAATTACAAAAGAAAACTGATAAAAAGGATACTTTATCCTTTATCAAAAATGTAAAACTGTTTTTAAGAAGATTTCATCAAGAAATTAAAAGGACAAGTCAATGAATGGGAGAAAATATTCATAATATATATGACAAAGGAATATCTAAAGTGTTAAAAAAACACTCTTACAACTTAATAAGAAGACAGTCTAATAAAAAGATGGGCTACATATTTCAACATATACTTCACAAAAGAAAATTATTAGTGATCAATAAAAATGTGTACAACTGGCTCAACGTCATTAGTCATGAGGAAAATGCAAAATAAACTACAAGGTAATAACCCTACACATCCGATAACAATATCATGTGTTGGAAAAGATTTAGAACAACAGAAAATCTAATACAATGCAAGTGAAGGTAGTAAGTGATACAGTTTGGTACTTTCTTGCAAAGCTAAGCATACTTACATGATCCAGCAAGTCTACTCCAAGTTATTTATGCAAGAAAAATCAAAACTATGTGCACACAAAGACTTACAAGAGCTGCACCAACTTGCATTCCCATCAACAATGATTCAGAGTTCCTTTTTTGACTGCAACCTCACCAACATTTGTTGACTTTGTTCTTTTTTATATGGGCCATTCTCACAGGGGTCAGGTGGTATCTAAATGTGGTTATGATTGCATTGCCCTTATAATAAATGATGTTGAATAATTTTTCATATGTCTGCAGGCCATCTGAATGTCTTTCTTAGAAAAATATCCATTTAGGTCCTTTGCTCATTTGCTAATTTTTTGAATGGGTTGTTTGTTTTTGTTGTTGGATTGTATAAGAACTTTGTAAATTTTGGAGATTAGCCCCTTGTCAGAGTGTGATGTGTGAGTTTTTTCCCCATTCTGTAGGTTGTCCAAAATTATGTACAGTGTTATAAACCAATGGTACTCCAATAAGGAAAAAATATATATGTATTAGGTGCAAGAGCACATTATTGGCAAACAAATAAATAGATCAATGGAGTAAAATGTATGGAAACTTATTTTTATAACAAAGTACTTATAATTCAGTGAGGAAAGGATGATGGATATACATCCACAAAAATATTAAATTACAGCTCCATTTCAAACCATACATAAAATCAAATCAAGTGGATTAAAGATCTAAATGTGCAAGGAAAATTTTTATAGGCTTTTAGAATTTTTGAGTCTCCTTTAAATGAAAATATGAGAAAAAACCCTGGTGTGGGATAGTAAAACGTTTCTTAAAGAATATATAAAAGCATAAATTAGAGGAGAAACACCTGACAATAAATCCGACTGTCAGTATTTCCTTTATATTGCAAACACAATAAAAAGATAAGCCACAGGTAGTTATAAGATAAACATAATACCTTTAAAAGTTTTACTAAAAAGAATATCTAGAAAATCCCTATGAACCAAATGAATAAGATAAACAACCCAGTAGAAAAATGGCAAAGTTTATGAAAGAAATCATTCAAGAGAAAATTCATAGAGGATGAATCCTGAATGGCCAAGAAACATGAAACAATCCCTAATTTCACTCCTAATCAAGGAAACACAAAACAAAACGTATAGGAAAATTTTAAAGTCTGCTAATACTAAGTGTTGATTAGTATTTGAGAAAACTCCATTAGCTCTGGTAGATTAACAACTTAAGGAGCAACTGGCAATACTTAGAGGAGTTAAAAATATGTGTATCTTGAATCCAATTATTCTATTTCCAGATATAAACCTATACCCAAGGAAAACATAAAAGAATATTTTTGGCAGCATTACATTATAGAAAAAGTGAAAACAAATTTCCTTCAATAGGGGAGTGGATTTTTAAAATAAAGTACCTGTAACCAGTTATCATTGCTATTGTTTTGTGGGCCTCCCTCTGTATGTCAAAGAGAACCTTAATGTGATGTCAGTTTTTATTTCAGACAGAGTGTAGCCACAGACTTCAGATTTCCAACTAACTTGTATTATGGATTGCCTATTTGCCAGGTGCTTTATTTATATCATCTTACATAATTAAAATAAAATCATGTTATTATAAAGAAGAAAGTATTTGTAGCAATAAATCTAGATGCAACTCTTAGGTACCAGAATACATTTCAAAATTGTAATTGAACAAAAGAGAAAAGTTGCAAATGAGTATCTTCAGTATGTTATTACTTAAATAAAAACTTAAAGTACAAAAATAACATATGTAATTTGTGGTGACAGATATATAGAAAAGTATATACGTATGTCATGGAGTTTTACAACTGATATGAAGTTATGTGTACCAACCATCAAAAGGGAAAAGGATGAGGAGTTACACCTGTAATGTTTTGTTTTCCTTAAATAGAGACTTGAAAGAAATATGCAAAATATTTGCATCTTTAAACCCAAGAAGTGGGTATATGTGTGTCTTTTATGTTTGTTTTGCACATTTTTGGTATGGTTGAAAGAGTTCCTAATTAAAAAAAAAATGCTAAAGAGGGTCTCCCTGGTAGCCTAGGGGTTAAGTCTCAGCACTATTACCACTATTACTGGAGTTTGATCCCTGGCAGGGAGCTAACCCACATGGCACAGCAGACCTCTCCTGTCTTGCTGCTGCTCCCCCTTAGCAGTATATTTCAGTAAATCTGCCTGTTCCACTCCCCACTGTCTCTGGTGAATCCTTTCACCTTCCCCCAACAGCTCTGGCCTACCGCCCAGTTCTTCCAAGCAAAATAAATAAAAATGCTCAAGATTATTCTAATTGTAGGGTAGGTAAAAGGTTAGAAGAAAACCAGAGCAAGTATAAAGAGAACAGTTAGCAGGCTAAAATTCAAAGTATATTTAAATAACTTAAGTGCTTATTTATATATTTAGTTTATGGAAAGTCAAGCAAAACTTTTAAATATAATGCAGGATTAACTACCCACATATATCCCCAAACTTACTTGTTCAACTTCTCTGTTAAGGGCATCTACTTTTTCTTTTAATCTGTTATTCTCTGCCTCAGAAGTGATAAGTTCCAGTTTGAGAGTATTATTATCTGCTTCTGCTTGGCGGGCCTTATTTTCCCAGTTTTCAGCATCTTCATTGGCTTTTCGGAGTTGGTCCATCATTTGTCGGTTTTCAGATTCCTAAAAGGCATACCCTCAGGTATTACTTTAAAAGTTGTATATGTTCAACATATAATGTAATTTATTTGTCAGGTCATTGGGAATTTACATACCACAGGAACATTTATAACATAAGCTTTTTAAAAATTTTTTTAAAATTTATATATATATTACATAATCGTTCATTTTTTGTACAATGTTTTCTTTCTTTTCCCTAGAATGTCCACCACCAATTCACCTGTGCACCATCACCATACTCCCTTGTGCTCTTCCTGTACTCGTTTTGGTCTCTCTCCCTCTCCCTCTTCTGCAGAATGTCTCTGATTTATAGTTGTCAGTTTATTTTCGTTTTGCTTTGTTGTGATTCATTTATTTGGATCCCTTATTTGTTTTTTTTCCGGATCCCTTATTTGATTCATCTATATTCCTGCTATAAGTGAAAACATCTGATATTTTTCTTTCTCCTTCTGACTTATTTTGCTGAACATAATCCCTTCTAGTTCCATCCATGTTGCTGCATATGGCATTAGTTTATCTTTTTTGACTGCTGAATAGTATTCCATTATGTATATATACCATATCTTCTTGATCCAGTCATCTATTTTTGGGCATTCGGGTTGTTTCCAAGTCTTACCTATTATAAACAGTGCTGCAATAAACATAAGGGTTCAGGTATCCTTTTGAATTGATGTTTTTGTGTCCTTTGGGTAGATCCATAGGAGTAGAATTGCTGGGTCATATGGTAGCTCTATTTTTAGAAGTCTGAGGAACCTCCACACAGCTTTCCATAGTGGTTGGACCAGTTTACATTTCCACCAGCAGTGTAGGAGAGTTCCTTTTTCATCACATCCTTACTAACATTTGCTGTTGCCCGTTTTTTTAATATGTGCCATTCTCACCGGTATAAGATGGTATCTCATTGTGCTTTTGATTTACATTTACCTGATTATGAAGGATGCTGAACATTTTCTTATAGGAATCCTACCAATATTCTTAGATTAGAAAATTGGTCATCCTTTAATTGAAAAATAGAGAGTGGGACCAGGATCTAGTTCCTGAGTCACATTCATCTGTCTAGTAAAGATAATTACCCTTATCTCAAAATCTGGAGGAATATTTTTGTTCAAACAAAATCCTCCTTTTCCCATATATCTGCTTGTTGACTACCTGCTCGTCTGGTTACAGAGCTTCTGCCTTGGACTGACCTGCTGTGCCGGTGTACTCCCTTGTTCCTCACTACTTTTCCGGATTACATTTATTACCGATCTTCTAATGGCTTGCCCATCTTAAACATCAACTTCTAATAATTCTCTTGGTTTGGACTATTTTGTGTCCAGTTCCTGCCTTTCATTCATTACCCCAGCCTTAATTTTCTCAATCAGGGACTGTTCTATGATTTACTTTTGCTTGCTGTTCTAATAACTGCCTGAAAATGCTCAGAAGGAAAATATCAAACTTATGCCAATAAACACTATTCATATATGTACATCTATCTTGGGCATACAGTACAGCACCACATTTTTAAAATCTTAAAAGTTCTGTCATGACAGATAGACTAAAGTAGACTCTTATTTCTAGAGGAAAAAATTCAGTTCTGGGTGCAGGAGAAGCACGGGACAAAAGCCACGCGTGGTTGGGGCTTCCTGTTCCACGAGTGTCACAAGAGAGAAATACCGTGGGAGGGGGTCAGCTATACAAGCACCAGATAAAGACTGGGCTAGGCTACCGCGACTGCCCTCCAGGCACAGGAGAAGTGCTTAAAACTGCAATTCCAGGGCAGGGCTTGAAACAACTGGAGACTCCAGGTGGGACTCGAAATCACAACTACCTGAGGCAACACACACCACCTGCCCCTACCCCCCTCCCCCGCTGTAAAGTGGCCACACCCTGATAGTGGTGAAATCAGAGGCGCAGAGGTGCAGGGCCGGCCTCAAGTGACTCCTCCCCACCAGACCCACCCCAACAGCGGTGACAGCCTCTAGTAAACACTGGAGGAAACAGAGGGAGAGAAAGATCAGGAAGATCTATAGCAAGAATGCTAGCAACGACAGAGACAGAAAGAAAACTGAAGGCAGCAGCATCTGACACTTGAAAGGGGACAAAATCCCAGCAGTGGGGCCACCCAAACACCACAAGACCTCAGGGGCAAAAGACTACAGAAGACCTCCTAAATTAAACCTGCAACTACCATCTCAGCAGGAACCACTAAAAGAAAAAATCTTAAGAAATTATCCTCCCTAGCCTACAAGGATCTAATGCAAAACAGCCACAGACCTCAGTACTGGGGTTCTTGGAACTGAGTGGAGCTAGCACTGGGACCACCAACCACCACGACCACCTGGTTTGGCCTAACAGGGCCAGAATCAGTTAGATCACCACTCCCCGACATCCAAGGAGGAGAACCCAAAGAGATACCTGCCAATACCAGTGCCACAATCTGCCAACACTTACAACAAAACAGAGGACAAACAGGGAGAAGGAAAAATACAAACAACCAAGCAAGCCCTCAGGGAAAGAATAAGGAACAAAAAGAAAATCAAGCACCAAAACTCATTGACAATGACACGGAAGAACTTCTCTCTCTGACAGATAAAGAATTTAGAATCATGATGAAGGAAATCATGATAAAGGAAAAGAAAGAAATGGAAAAAACAATTAACGATCTGAAGAAAGAAACTGAGACCCTAAAGAAGGAGAACAAGAGCTTAATGGAAGAACTAAAGATCTCCGGGAACAGCAATAAAAGCAGAATCGATGAAATGGAAGACCGCATTAGCGATCTCAAAGATACAAATATTAAAAGATCCAAAAGGGAAAAGGAAATAGAAGCACGAAGGGAAAAGAATGAAAAAACAATTAAAGATCTATCTGACACCATGAAAAAAGGAAACACAAGAGTTATAGGAATCCCAGAAGGAGAGGAGAGGGACCAAGGAGCAGAGAAACTATTTAAGGAGGTGATAGAAGACAACTTCCCAAGTATACAAGAAGCAAGCATACAAGAAGCAAGAAGATCTCCAAATCATCATGATCCCAGACGACCTACACCTAGACATATCATAGTTAAACTCACACAAATACAGGACAAAGAAAAAATATTGAAGATGGCAAGGGGGAGGAAACAAATAACTTATAAAGGAAAACCAATCAGGATGACATCTGACTTCTCCAAAGAAACGCTACAGGCAAGGAGAGAATGGAGAGACATATTCAACAAACTCCAAGACAATAAATTCGAACCAAGAATACTTTATCCCGCAAAGCTCTCTTTCCTCTATGAAGAAAGGATAAGAATCTTCCCAGACAAACAGAGACTCCAGAAATTCGTCATGACTAAAACCCCACTACAAACAATACTACAAGAAGTCCTAAAACCAAAACTGACAAAGGAATGAAAAAGACCAGAATACGACAAGGAATAAAACCACAAAAAGACAAACAAAATGGCCAATATAGATGTCAATGTATCAATATTAACTCTAAATGTAAATGGACTCAACTCATCAATAAAAAAGCACAGAGTAGCGAAATGGATCAAAAAACAGGACCCAACCTTCTGCTGTCTACAGAAAACACATTTAACCACAAAAGATAAACACAGACTGAAAGTAAAAGGCTGGAAGACAATCCTACAAGCAAATGGACCTACAAAGAAGGCAGGGACAGCTATACTTATATCAGATAAAATAGACTTCAAACTAAAAAAGGTAAAAAGAGACATAGATGGTCACTACATCATGATAAAGGGGACAATTCAGCAAAATGATATAAGCCTCATCAACATATACTCCCCAAATGAAGGAGTACCAAAATATATAAGACAATTATTATCATCTCTGAAAACATACATTAGAGAAAATACATATATAGTAGGAGACTTCAACACTCCATTATCACAAATGGACAGATCAACGAGACAACAAATAAGCAAGGACATTAAAGCACTAAATAAGGACCTAGACCACATGGGCTTAACAGATATCTATAGGGCACTGCAGCCCCAAAAATCGGAATACACATTCTTCTCAAGTGCACATGGATCATACTCAGGATTGATCACATACTAGGTCACAGAACAAACCTCAACAGATACACAAAGATCAAAATCATACATACTATCTTCTCTGATCATAAAGCCATCAAACTAGAAATGAACCATGAAAAGAAAAAAAGGAACCCTTTTACATCATGGAGATTGAAAACCACACTGCTCGAAGACCACTGGACTAATGAGGAGATCAAAGAAGAAATTAAAAAAATACCTAGAAATGAATGACAAAGAAGACACAACTTTCCAGAACGTTTGGGACACAGCAAAAGTAGTATTAAGAGGGAAATACATAGCAATACAGGCTCACATCAAGAAACATGAAACAACTCAAAGAAACAATCTAATCTCCCACCTCAAAGAACTGGAAAAGGAACAATGAAAAACCCAGAAGCCAGTATAAGAAAGGAAATAATAAAAACCAAAGAAGAAATAAATGAAATGGAAATAAAAAAAATACAGAAGATCAACACCAAAAGCTGGTTCTTCGAAAAAATAAACAAAATAGACAAACCTCTAGCAAGACTTACAAAGAAAAAACGAGAGAACACACAAATAAACAGGATAAGAAATGAAAGAGGAGAAATTACAACAGACACAGCAGAAATCAAAAGAATAATCAGAGATTATTATAAATAGCTATATGGAAACAAGTTCAACAACTTAGAGGAAATGGACAAATTCCTGAAACTACACAGCCACCCAAAAATAGGTAAAGAAGATAAGAACACCTAAACAGGCCGATCTCAAGCAACGAAATTGAAGCAGTAATCAAAACCCTCCCCAAAAACAAAAGCCCAGGACCAGATGGTTTCATAAACGAATTCTACCAAACGTTTAAAAATGAACTAATTCCTATATTACACAAACTCTTTCAAAAAATTGAGAAGGAAGGAGCACTACCAAACACATTCTATGAAGCAAATATTACTCTAATACCAAAACCAGACAAAGACAATACAAAAAAAGAAAACTACAGACCAATCTCCCTAATGAATACTGATGCAAAAATATTTAACAAAATCTTGGCCAACAGGATCCAACAATGCATCCAAAAGATAATACACCACGACCAAGTGGGATTTATTCCAGGGACACAAGGATGGTTCAACATCCGAAAATCAATCAATGTAATCCAACACATCAACAAAAAGAAAAATAA
>PVIJ01020815.1:0-19999 GCA_004024925.1 Scalopus aquaticus | reverse complement strand
CTTGCTGCAGGGTGATGCGAAACAAGCATGGAATGCTTTTCACCTAGTGTCTACAAACTTTCTTGGGAATGTTAGGGCAGAAAACTACAAGGAGCTAGTAGAAGACATGCTGATGCAGTATCAGAAACTTGGCTGCAATATGTCTCTAAAGATCCACTTCCTTCATTCCCATCTGGATTTCTTCCCTGAAAACTGTGGTATGGTTAGTGATGAACATGGTGAACGTTTTCATAAGATATCACATCAATGGAACAAAGGAAACAATGGACCATACCAGGGAAAATGTTCCGCTACAATGCTGGCTACTCCCCAGCCAGCTGGACACTCCCCAGAGATGCTCCTGAATAGCTGTACAAGAGGCAAGAGAAGAAATCTAAGAAGTAGTCTATGACTTGATTTTTTACAGGTATTAACCATAGGCCTATTACTGTTGGCATGCATTTCGTGATGTAAACATCCATTTATTGCAGATTACAAAAAAACTAGAGCCAAAATTAGAATTTGTCATATTTGTGTTGAGCACATGCAAATTGGTAAGAAATAACTAATTTTATTTCAGTAACATGACTTTTGTAAAAATTCGTTGACCAGTGATTGGCATGCATTTCGTGATGTAAACATCAATTTATTGCAAATTACAAAAAAAACTAGAGCCAAGATTAGAATTTGTCATATTTGTGTTGAGCACAATCAAATTGATACGAAATGACTAATTTTATTTCAGTGGTATGACTTTTGTAAAAATTTGTTGACCAGTGTTATTAGTGATCATAACAAACATTAGTTATTAAAAAGCACTAATACTGATTTCCCAGAGCTAATTACCACAATAGGCTGATTAATTTAATTATAAAGTATTAAGACCCACTGCTTGAGGTTCGACCACTGATCAGTACCATCCATTTTCTCCAGGCAGTGTAACTGACATCTCAGGAGGAACGCTATTTGCTTTTTGATTTCAACCTTAAACATTGGATTACCTGGTCAGGTAGCACATCTGCATGCCCGGTGTTACATACAATAGAAAGAGTGTGCACTAGCCATTTAATCCACTTACTGCTGGTAGGTGACTTTTGGTTAAAGTCACTCACCTTGGTAAACAAAATGTTATTCAAGATCTGCTGTGTACTAATCATCCTTTTTGTAGACACAAACAGGTCTAATGTCCTTTCCTATGGTATATTGACTGAGGTAATTCTGATTTTTCAGCCATCCTCTGAATGTTTATTTGCTTGTACTTACCAGTTGTTACATGTTTAACTATCACTCCTGGACCTCAGGAACAGAAACCTTAAATAAGATTTTTTTTTTTATGTTCTGTGAAGGAGTTTACAGTCTAACAAATTGATTTAAATTTATTTTTCTGTCTTTATGCTCTGTGTCTCTACTATCCACTTTTTGAAGTAGTTACTTCTCTGTTCTATATTTTACCTTCCTCTGGATTCAAGGAGTCTCTGAACTCATTTACAATATTGAGTTCATATGTCCTTGACTTGGTTCCCGTTTTTCATGATTTCAGAGTATTGTGAAACTTACTTAGACTGAGAATCTTGAGTCTTCTCTTCCTTCTGAGGACAGCCTTTATCCATCCAAACCCTTGACCTTTAATTTACCTGTGACTGGATCCTTTCTTGTCCAATTAGCCTTGCTTTGACATTTAACAACCAGAACTATAAAGTCTCATTTTTCAAATATACAACAATTGCTGTCTTTGGACATAATGGATATTGCACAGGTCTTTTAGCTGAGTATTTGTTATCTCTCAATATATCTTTGGTTTCACTGAGCCTCAGTTTCTGTTCTGTAGGAGGAAATAATGCTTCTTCTCACATGGGGTTGGTTGTGAGACTAAGGAGCAGCAGAGTGCCTGAGGTTGGGTGCTTGTTCTGCAAATCATGTGACTCATGTGTTAATGACAACGTGTATTTGTGTTAGTTTCCCCTCAGAAGATAAGATGATATGCAATCAAATACATAGAAAAAATAACTAATATTGGTGTCATAACATGTTTTGTGTAAAGATTGAAATATTTATAGATAAAGCACTTAAAAGAATATCTGCTATGTAAGTATGGATTATTATTTTTGTCTTGTTAGACAATTTTCTTTAGCAAAAGTAAATTTCTTGGTTGTCCAAAAATAACTCAAGGGATATTTCATTTGACATATGATTTCTCTCACCTTGTATTCTCATTGATCTAGTTTCCTTTTCCCCACCATAAATCTTATCATCTTAGTTCCTCTTTTCCCATTGTGATTTCAAAACTAGCTCTCCTTTAAATGCCTTTTTCCTCTCTTATGTAAAATGGAAGATTTGGGTACTTAAGACGAAAATAGCAAGTAGTGTGATTTATTTCTGCTGCCCACAATCTACTCTTACGAGTTTCAGAGAGTGCAGAATGTGCTCTAATGTTTCAAAGCAGAAAATTGGAATAATCTCTTTAGAGTCAGTGTTCATACTTCCCAACTTCTGTGTATTTTCAGATAGTTAAACACTAACTATTTGAGTGTAAATTATCCACCCTGATGTATATGAACATTATATATATCTAATGGATATGTATATCCATTAGATATATATATAATGGATATATATCCAATATATTGTATATATCCATTAGTGATGGATATATTGAACTATAATTTCATCATATCACAACTCTACGTATATTAGGTCCTCAAAACTCAAAACCATGTATAAGAATATTACTAACACATATTCAGGCATTAAAGCATTGGTGATCTTTATTTTAAATTTTTAAAAGTTTTAACTTGTTTGCAGTGTCTGACTTTTGTGTCTAAATTTAATGCCTAATTTGCTCCAAAATATGAGTTTATCTACATATTAAAAAGACACCATCTTTCCATTATTACACAAGAAAAGTAGAATGGGATAAAATAGATCCTAAATTAGTCTGAACATGATCCCAATATGTGAAGCATAGTAGATTTTATATCTGCACTTCACAGAAAACAGTAGTATTATAAATATGCATCATGTATTGATTTATTCAAGCCATAAACATTTGCCATTGTTATTCAATCAAGTGTGGCATTATCATTAAAATTTAGCATCACTTGACATTTTTGAAATACAATAAACTGGTTTATATTGATGAGTTATAAGGTACTATATTACATAAATGTGACAGAAGTGATACAAAAAACACCTTACATGCTGGCGCCACATTTATTTTGTAATTTAAATTATTAAAAGACTAGTTTGCCTTCCAGAAATCATACTTTTTTATTTTATAAGAAATTAAAGAGGACCTGGTCTTCCTTTTTCTTTAACCTTTGCTATCACACCACTTTTACATTATGATTCTATTGCCAGTGTTAAGGGGTACTGAATAACTTGAAGAATTACTGTGGGAAAAAAGTGAATTCAGGGAATTATAAACTACAAATAAACCACGTTTAATTGTAACTTCTTTAAGTTCTGCTTTAAATACTTACATTTAAGAATTGCTTTAGATAATACCAAGAACCACTTGATTAGGTATTATTAATATCATTAACCCCATTTGACACATAAGGAACATAAGACCCCCCCCAAATATAGTGACTGTCCCATGTAAAGAGTAGAAGTGAGTTTGAAACCAGATTCAATTCCACATACCTCTGATTTCCCCCCTCTAATCAGTGAGTAATTTTTTTATCTACTGTTTTCTATACTTCACCTATAACATTCCACATTATCTATGTTTTTATATTGAAAAGGGAAATACTGTGTAAATTTAGCTTCTGTGCTTTAACTTTTAAGAGTTTAAAACTAATATTCGAAGAAAAGAATTCTAAACAAGACATAGACTAAACAGATGCTTGCCAATACATAGTATTAGCCAGTCTTTCTTAATTTGAAAAAGACTAGAATCTTTTCGTTTTTCCCCTAATCATTCCCCCACTCTTTAATTTTAATATCACTGATACCCCAAATAACTTTATACACCATTGCTCTTTAAGGTGGGGGTAATCACAGGCTATTATTCAAAAAATGTAAGGCTATTATGATATCAAAGAACTTTTCCTTCCTCCGGAATCAACTTTGCTCCCTTGTGGGTGATTTTATTCTCATTGAAAATGCATAGCAGAGATTACTAGGTGCAGAGTGAGTTACAGTGTAATAAGAAATAGACAAGTGTTTCACCAATTGTCACCTCTGGACCAGCATAGTGTCACCAAGGAACCTCCTCACTATGCAAATACTGAGGTGTCATTCATTCCTACAGAATGAGAATCTTTTGGGGTACCCAAGGAGTCTGCTTTAATCAGCTCTCTAAGCAATTATTTTGCAAGCCAGAATTCGGGGCCCCCAGTTATGGGTAAAGTGGTGAGCAGTAGACCCATGGCTTGATTACAATATTGAACAAGTTACTTTATGTCTCTGTTTTTCCATCTTGATGCAATGCAGAAAACTCTTAGTGAAACCTCAACACAAAGTTTTCAACCTGTCTTTTAAAGGGTTCTAGTGACAGTTTACTAGGGAAAGAATGAGCTACTTCCACCACTTCAGTAGGTTATTTTTACATTTTTTGAAAATGATTACTCAACATACTATTTAGAATTACATTGACAAAGTCCTGAAGTCCCCAAAGCAGTACGTGCAAAAACAGGCAAATCAGAAAATACGAACATTCTCTTGATAGTTTTTCCACAGACAGAAATTTAGTGTGACTCATTTTATGGCAGAATAAATTATGAAAGCGAGTGAAGGCACTGGGTATTTGTCAGAGGGGCATACTTATTTCTCTAAAATTTTCATTTGTATGATTTGCTTTCATGTTTTCAGAAAAGAAAGAATACATGTTATTTCGTCATTCCACCAGGTTTTTTTTAGTCTTCTTCTCTCCTACTTACCATTCTAGTCATGTGCTTGCATTTGTTGACTTACCCACTTTATTGACTATTATTCCATATTAGGTATATGCAGCCAGTAATAATGATCAGAAGTGTTTATTTTCCATGTGACATGATTCAAAGTAAGACTTAATCTACAGAAATGAAAGTATAAGGAGACCAGGTTACTACAGTCAGTAACTTCTTTTGTCACTAACTGTAGAGCATGTAATACCTAAATTTGAGGAATATCTTGTGACACCATAATCTATAAACTTCCAGATGACAACTCTCACTCAAGACTCCTGAGGCAGTGATGTATAACGTGCAAATAGTTAATAACTGAATGTTGGGTTTAGTAAAAGAAAAAGCTTCATGTTGATTTAAGCATCATAAACGTTGGCATGTGTAATTGAACTAAAAACCAAATGTTCAGTGGAGAAGAAACACTTTCAAGTTTTTTTTCTGTTTTCTGTTTTTTTAGATGGAGCTGGCTAAGGAAGAAAAGTGTGAATTTTTGCCTTTCCTGTCCCCACGGAAGGTTATAGTAAAAGGTGGGAGAATTGTTGCTATGCAATTTGTTCGGACAGAGCAAGATGAAACTGGAAACTGGAATGAAGATGAAGATCAGATAGTCCGTCTGAAGGCTGATGTGGTCATCAGTGCCTTCGGCTCAGTTCTGAGTGATCCTGAAGGTAGGGTGCTCAGAGCGGAAATGTATTATGCAATTGTCTGTTATTTGAGTGCTGTGATAGTTCCTAGCTATCAGGGCATTGTGCGTTAACATTCATTCCTATCTTCTAATAAGGAAGGCAAGCAATCTTCATTTAAAAGGCTTAGAAAGGGTATGTAAAGCTTACACAGAATTATTTTCAAAGGGGAGAAATTAAAAAGAACGTCTTTCTTTTCAATAATCAAAATACATACACTATTTTGTAATGTTTCTGTTGTTTCCTTTATGAGAATGGCTTTTTCTGCAGACCCAGAGTGAAAATATGAGACAGAGAAGATGTAACAGCCAGTATTCAATGATTCAGACAGATTAGGATCTAATGAATAGGCAAAAATAGAATCCATGTTTACGGTTATTTTCTTGCTAAAACATCACAGGAAACATCAAAATTATTGAATTAGAAAGTTTGAACTCTGTCATTTCATCTAGATGGCACACATGATCATACTAAGGAATTACCAAATGCCTAAAAAAGAATGCAAGGAGGAGATATTTTATATAGCCTTCTAACTGAGTAAGTCCATCAATTAAGCTATTTGGTGTGATGTGTTCTCCACACATAGTATTTTTATGGGTCATTGTAGATGAAATCTAAGTACCAGTGTATTTTCATTTCCCAGAACCTTTACTTTTTAACATGTTTGATTAACTCTTCTATTTACTGATAGGAAAATGAAGACATTTCTCCAAGTCCGAGATTATTAAGAACAACAATAACAGAAAAATCTAAACCTGACAAGTCCTATGACTTTCTGCTATATCCAGGCTAAAATTACATTTTGTGTCTGAAATAGGAAGGAATATATGCATGCAAATGTGCACTTTTATGCAACAGATAAGTAAAAAATTCTACCAGTCATCAGGATATTTTATCTGCAGGACATCAAACATCTTGGTATTTGGAAACATCCAGATGTTTAATGTCATCATGATAAATGTTTTCAAATAGCTGGATGATGGCCTGAATTTGTCACTTTTCATCTAGTTGTTTATGTGATATGTAGACACGGTCTCAGTGTGGTTTGTTTATTCATTAACTGGGTGCAGGAAGGGGGGAGAAAAGAACAATGTGTAAACTGCATTCTATAATCTAAAAATTCATACTGCTCTTACTGCTCTTCACATCACAAATAACAAAACTTGAATCACATTTAACGAGCAATTCTGTTGATTATTTGCCTATCAAAAAATAATTTAGGTTACCCATCTAAATTTCTGTTCCACAACTGACAACTCTAATATTAAGAAAAATGTATCTTTCCCTAAGCAAATCTAAGTAGATGTGACTCAGAAAATCTTAGAAAACAGCTACTGGATTTTCATTTGTGATTTTGCAGAGCTTAAACCAGTGTGTGTAGATGTGTGTGTGTGTGTGTGTGTGTGTGTGTGTGTGTGCATGTATGTGTGCACTCTTGAGAAATAAAAGATTTAATTTAGAATTTAAAATGTGAAGTAGAAGAAAAAATCAATATATTTGTTTATTTGACATCATTTATTTCAGAATTTGAGTATTTTACTTCAGAATTTACTTGTATATGTTTCTTGTGTTTCACGTGTACTACCACATACACCTTGAGAGAAGCTGAGAAAAATGATCTTTCATTCTGCTGTCCTCCCCCATCCTGAGTTGAAACAACAAACTGCCTGGGGAAATTTTCCTTAAATAACATAGTCTTCAATTTAACCAGGCCCTTTAATTTTACATTAACAAGAAACTGCTTTCCAAGTGAGAGGGGAATTGGAATAGCTGGAACATTAAATAACTTTCATGCCTCTGCTCTCATCCAAACATTTCCAATGCTGTTTTTTAAATTTAAAATATTAAAGGATAAGGAAGAGGGAATTAGTATTTGTTAAAAGTTGATCAAGAAGATTTTACTCAAAGGGCACTTAACATCTTAAATACTAATTTCAAAGCCACTAAACTTTCACGTACACACGTTTAAGATGTGGTGAAGAGACGTTTACAGGAAACAGATTGTCCATTTGGTAAGATGAAAAGCTATTCATGTTCTCTCTTTTCTAGCATAAGTATCTCATCCTGATACCAGTGTAATATGATTTCTTATGATATCTCTATGGTAATCACATTTATAACACTATGTCATTTAATATCTATGACCTCTCTTAAAATGTCAACCTGTCTTTTCAGCCCTTGTCCCTCCTTCCTAACCTGACTTTGCACAGTCCCCAGTGAATTGTGCCAAGCTTAAGTGACATCTTTTCAGTCTTTATTCTATTTTCTGCATTTGACAATGTTAAAAATTTCTGCTTGAAATGCTCTCCTCCAAGTCACTTACCCTATTTGAGCTTTGATTTCTTTCTCTTTAAAAAACAAAATTTATAATACTTCCCTCCCTACCTTGAGGACTGTTCTCAGAATTGAAATAATGTAAAAGTGCTTTCAAGATGAAACTGTAACATTTTACTAATATTTATGACACCACATTTTAAATATTCTTTTTCCAAGTTGGCCACTGACTGCTTTTCTTTCTCTTGATTATTATGTTTTAGTACTCTCAAAGTTCAGACTTTGCCTATTTCATCTGCTTCATCTATTTATTTTTTCAGTGAACTGATTGTCTCATTTGTTCATCCGTTTATTTATACATGCATTGTTTTTCTAATAGTGAATTCTGTGTCGCAGGTTGTGGCTAGATGCACAATAGGCAACATTTCCCTTCTGTATAGAATGGCTCTGAAATCTCTTTCTTCACCGTCTGTGTACAGAAGACATTTCATCTTATGTTTGTGGTCATGCTAGTGACAAATAGGTGTGAATATCTAGTGAATGTCAGGTACCATGTGTACAATATGCAGATGAATGAGGCATTCATTATACTTAAAAACTTTCCAGACTGGGGTTGGACGCAGCTCTATCAAAAAATCTTTATTTTACCAAGTAAAGAATACATTTAGAGTGCTATTCGCAAACTATGGATTACCTCATCAGATTTGCCTAAATCCAATCTCTTTTCAACTTTACTGTTTTTGTAAATGGTACAGTAGCTCTCCTTTCACTAAAGGTTGAAATGTTATCCCAGATTCCAACTTCTAATTCCATGGTTTGTCATTAAATTCGCCATGTTACTCTATAATATAGGATAAAGCTCCTCATCTATCTTAGCACTTGAGAACTTAGGAAAATAACTTTATATCTACTATGCACCTGACTTTATTTTCTACTGTCCACTCTTGAATTATTCTTCCCAGTATATAGCACAGGATGGATACCATATTGCTAATTAAGATGGGTGTTGATGAGTGCATTACATATATATTTTCTGAAGAATTCAAGCAGTGAAAGGGACACAGTATATATAAAGTAGTGATAATTTATATCCTCAGAATTCTCAGATCACAGTCATATTTTAAATGAAATTACCTGTAGCCTCTTGATTATATCAATAATATGTATTTGTAAAAATAACCTAAATTGAGAAATTTAAAGGAAGTTTAAATTTCAATCTTTTTTTTTTTACTCTGATATATGCTGCATTACTTTTGCAAGTCCCTTACTGTGTATTTACCAAAGGAGCCTATCACCTAGCCACATTGTGGCATCTAGCCACAACCTGGGACACAGAATTCACTATTAGAAAAACAATGCATGTATAAATAAACGGATGAACAAATGAGACAATCAGTTCACTGGAAAAAATAAATAGATGAAGCAGATGAAATAAGCAAAGTCTGAACTTTGAGAGTACTAAAACATAATAATCAAAGGTTATCGCAGTTAACCTTATTAGTAGTATTAAGCACCTGATATATCTGCAGTAAATATTTCTTTGCTATAAATAGCCAAAAAAAAAAAAAAACCCAGAAGCAAAATACAAGAAGATTAAATCTTGAACTATATGTGGAAGAGCAAAATTGTAACTCTAAAATTATAACAATTTTTAAATATGGTAAATGCTCTAACAGCTAATCAAAAAAGAGTGCAATATGAAATTTATAAAGCAAATTTGGATAATTCCATTGTCTTAAGGCTACAAATTGCTACTTAGGTTAATAACAGTTATAAGTAACCATTATTATTTTGCTTAATTCTATTTTATTTTTATCTCTCTTTTATTATCATCGTGATAGTGAGTAGGAAACAGAAACAAAAGACTACCTTTTACATTCCTGTGCAGGAAATATGTGTGCGTTTACTATGAACACAATTTAATAGAATTCTTCATTTCTACTGTACCAAATTCTAAAGTCAGTGTGGTATCCAATTTCTAATTTAATTGAGATAATAAAGCCTTAACCTGAGTCTTTTCCTGTGAAAAAATCAGAGTAGTCACACTTTTCAAAAAATTTCATCCATTCCTTCAAAGTGTATATGATTCCAAATGACATTAAAATGAGGGTTTACTGTTCCAGACCAATTTCATTTTATTTTATTCTGCATTTTTGATGACTGAAACAAGACAGATCTAAAATCACAGCTTCTGGAAGAACCATTTACTCTTGTTCCTCTCTTCAGCCTTTAGCTTGGTATCTCCTCAGGACTTGTGTTTAAGAGTAGGATCTCTACAGACATCCTTGTTGAGGACAGTTTTATCCAATGGGATATCTTTCAGAGTACCTTGTGGTCATGAAGAGCTTGTAGGTATAAACTTTCATAATAGACTTGATTTTTGACCTTTTAGTGATTTTCTTCTTGCCCATGGTCCCTGGTATTTTGTGGTGATAGCAATCTAATCTAGCCACCACAATGTGGCTGTCAGGGTGGTCTATCATAAATGTTCTTTAGCTTCTATCCCAGGACCAGCACCATTTACCTGGGTTTCAAGAATCGCTCATTCTGACAGCACCAGTCAGTACTGCCACAGAAAGCTAAACTGATTATAAGAGCTGTCAGTAAATTAAGCAGGAACTACCTTTCACTGACATTTCTACCCCACATATATTGTCCATCCCTGAAAATTTTAAAATGCATGCATATTGTGCATTTTGTAATATGGCAAGCCTACTTGTCTAAACACCAACACCAGTGCTTATTGAGTTGAATTTCTCTTTTTTTATTATTTGGATGATGTCAGGTTTAAGACCTGACTTCTTGCTTATTGTAAAGTTTATCCTTCCTTCTCTTTCTGCTTGGAATCAAGCTGCTAGTTTTGAATGTGTGCATATTTTTTTTCTGTGAGTTTTGAACTAATGAGGAGAATCCATTACCATTTTCACCAATCTCACAGCTTCACTTTTCCAACTCAGTTAATAACAGTTGACTTTATCCTCATATTCCTAGGAGATCTTGATGACATAATTTTATGTCTGTGAATACACTTTCAGACAGCTGTGGAAGGCATGTTTACCCATGTTGTGACCTCTCTGCCTGTTTTATACAGTGCTCCAGAACCATCCTCTTGTACTTTGAAATGTCCACTTTGCAAAGAGCTATATTCTTTGATTTTTCAGAACCTAATAAAATTTATTTTCCAATCAGATTGTAAGCCCCAAGAGGACAAAGATTGTATACCTTTGTGGTAAGTTGTAATTCCAATAGCAGGGGACATATTAATGTACCTATGATAGATATACAATATATGTTGTGTGTGTATATATATATATATTTTAAAGATTTATTTATTTATACATACAAGCTGGGGTACAGGCCAGAGGAGTAGGGTGGCGAGAGGGCTCACCAGAGACAGAGTGGGGAGCAGAACAGGCAGATCAGAAATACACTGCTGGGGGGAGTAGCGGGCGAGGCAGGAGAGGTCTGCCGCACCATGTGGGATTCTCCCTGGCTGGGCGTCGAACTCACATCGCACGCTGCCGACAGCTCCACAGCGCAGCGCTCAACCGCTGCACCACCAGGGAGGCCCCTGTTGTATATTTGATTTGACCTGATTCATGTTAAGATATGACACGTAGCCATCATTTTTTTTCTGTCAGGTTGATTAAGTTTATTTTTCTTAGAAAATCTAAAGCTTAGAAAAGTAGTTCTGTTTATCCATTCTTATCAACTTTTTTCTGTTTTGGCATAAAGTGTTGTATTCTTTATAATCCAATAAACATTACACTAATTAGAGTCTGTCTGGTGTAGCAGCTCGGAGCAGAGGCTTTGGAGCCGGGCTGCCCAGCTGGAAAGCTGGCTCCCTTAGTCTCTTTGTACTTCATGGTCCTGATCTTTTAAAGGCGGTGATTATAGAATCTACCTTCTAGAATTGTTTTGAGAATAAATTAATTTAAAATACATGTAAATCACTTAGATATGTGCCTTACCTGTGTAAACGTTTCAGTTTGATACATTGTTACCATGTGTAACAAAATCCTGTTTTAAGAATTAAATTGTGTTATACCATACCCTTATTATAGTCTGAATATTGTCTAAGAATAAAAACATTTGAAAATCAAGACTTCATCAGGGACCGTAGAGGCTGTCAATATGTCTTTGTAAATAAGTGTAGCAGATGTTCTTATATTTATGAATTTTTCAATAAGAGATTTTTATATATTTGTTATTTTTATTTGCAGGGAATAAAGTGCAGAGTTTGTAATTGTATCATGTATTTTAAAAACACTTGATTATCACCTGATTTTTTTATACCATCAAAAGGAAGTTTCTTTCAACTAGCTTAGTACTTCAAAAAATCTCTAATTTGAGTTTCCACAAATTCAGGTATTGAAAGGACAAAGGACTTTCAAAATGACTATTTTTCCTCTTAAAATAGGAAAAAGTGGGCCAATTTTTTTAATTAAATTGCTTGTTTTTATTTTTAAGAAGGAAAGAGAAACATTTTTGAGGATACAGAGTGAGTTTTTAAGAGCTTGGAAACTATAACATGCTAAGATTCAAATTACAAATTTCCTATATTTTGCAAGGAAGAATTAAGATAAATGGTAACAATAAGACTAACTGCATAATGCTACATGGCACTGCTCAGGAGAGCAAATGACAAGGTGACTTGTCGCGGTCAAGGAAGTGTGCGGAACTTCTCCCAGAAAGGATTTTATGTACGCACCCAGTGCCTATATTTCCCTTTTATTTTTTTCTACATGCTAGAAAGAACAAGAATACAAATCCCACTTCTTTCTGAGTCTTTCATGTAACCCTCAGAAACCAACTTCCTTGATAGTGTTAATTGAGATTAGTTCCGTAAGGGAGTTTTTTGGAGGGGAGATAAAGGGGTGTTTAAAATTACACACTGGTTCCTCTTATTAGGAATCCTTGGAAAAGTTTTCAGGGCCCATGGGGCCAATCAAAGATTTTATCGATATCAGTTTTGAGGGTAGCTTTGATTCATTTGATTTCATACTGAGAGATGGTACAGGCCACAGTTTAATTTGCTATGTTCTGTCCTCCATCAGAACTACAAATTGACAGGCAAGAAATGGCATGCATGAAAGCCCAACATTGCATACATACTAGCAAGCGTCCATATTTTTGGACACAAAAAATTTTCCATCTCTCCCCCTCAATTATTTAAGCATTAGGAAAAGCAGAACAAAAATATTTTAAGATAACATGAGAAGAGCCAGGTGCCCAATAGTAGTAGCCACCTGTTCTTTAGAAGATATGGAAGTAGGATGTTTGACTTGTTTTATTTCTTATTAAAGTGTACTTATATGATAATTCGTTAATGGAATTAGTAACACTAGACATTTTTAATTTTTTTTTCTGTTAAGGTTGCTCTATTATCAAAACAAAAGAGCTGCAGAAGCTACTGGTAGCACAAAGAAATTCAGGAAAATTTTGTTTGAAAAGTTGCCCATTCTTTGTGCCTTCAACTTGCATAATTCTTTTTCTGCCTTACCAAAGTAAAGGGCAGGGAAAAAGAATGTAAGATCAAGCTTAGAAACTGTCACAATAAATCAAATTGTCACCATTGTGTACATTTTATTATCAAAGATATTTGTTGCAATTTCAAATTAAGGAACACTGAACTTCATTTCAAAATAAGAGATCTTTTTCCTTCCTTTTTTCCTTCTCATGAGCCCTTTTTATAGATAAAAAAAATATGGAAAATAAGTTAATAGTGATTAATATAACTGAGAATGGATGATATAGAATTAAAAAATAAAACTGTCAGTTTAGTGTAGCTTACTGAATATGTTATAGTCTGTTAACTTGCCATGGGGTTTTCCTTATATTTCCAAATGTATTGGGAGATGTCTAAGAGATCATATATTTTCATCTGCTAATTTCACAGCTTTATTTCTTTAACTAATAATTTCTGATGGCCTGCTATTCTAGGCCATGAGGTAGGTTCTGGGGATAAAGTGGTGAAGAAACAAATACAAACATTGCCTCCAGGAATGCAATTTAACTGGAAGACTCACAACTGCAACAAATTCTTCTGTGAGAAATTCAGAGTACTAGCAAACACAGAACACAATCTAAGTGTGCTGCGAAGCTTCCCAGAGGAAGTGGGTTATAAACTGAAGTCTGAGTGATGTGTAGGAGTTTCCAGGTGGAATGGGGGTGGGAGGGAGGGAGCCACAGGGAAATTATGCAACTTGCTCAACACCACATTGTTAGATTAAGTAGTCATTTAACAGTCATTTTTTAAAAAGTATATAAAAAAGCATGTTTTTAGAAAGTTCTCATCAGCCTACTTCATGCATGTTCTCATCTTTATAAATGAGGATCTGAATTTCCCATTTTTATGTCTAAAATTGAACTTTTTATCTTATGATTTCTACTATACATTCTATCATTATTCATCATGCAATGAACATTTCTTTACATGAGTCAGAGGTTTTATTTTTTATCTTCAGGGATTCATCCGCTAATGCAAAAACCAGCAGTTGAATACATACATTGTAACATAATGTACTAATTTGAGATCACATTTGGACTGGGGTTCAGAGCTTGAGTAAGAACTTCCCTGTTAGAGCAAATGTCATACACAAAAGCATGGGCTGACAAAGTGGCCTCATGTGACCAGACAATGGTGAAAAATTGTTTAGCTGAAGGAGATGATGTGTGACAGATAAGGGCAAGAAGTGGACAGGAATAAGATTGCAGAAAATTTGGCTCCATATATTTCAAGGGACATATATGGTAATCTGAGAGTTTTGAATTTTAGCCTTCAACATGCAGGTGACAATTGGGGAGCTGCAAATATGAGAAGACTCTCAACCACTAATGAGATAATCCTGGTATGTGCAGAACTTCCTTGCTTCTTTTGTTTTGAACAATTTATAATATTTTTCACATAATTGGCAGTTAGAAATTATGAAATAACCTTTGGGGTGGTGATTCCTAACATTGAATGCTTGATGTAGACAAGGTCACTCCCCAGTCACAGGGTCTGATACACCAATATGTGTCCCCTGATGGAAATCTGTTCCGGTAGGACTGTTAGTATGAAGTCAGGGAGAGAATCTGCGCTCAAATGGAAATCTGCCAAACTACAGGCAAGGGTGATATCTTCTTCCATATTCTGTAAAAAGAATTACTAATTTCAGCTTTTTGAACAGAAATTAGGTACAGAGAGAGACTAAGAGTGCTAACCAGTGATTGTTTCCCTGTATGGAAGGAAGTGTCAGAAGCATAGAATGTGTATGCCACTCCACAATGGCAGTGCTGTTGAAAGAGCTGGCCTGGAATTGAGACAGAATAGCATCAATGAAAACAGTTAAAGGACTATTTTTGGTATTCTAAGTGGCTTCTGGTTAAATCCAAGATTGAGGTAAAGAAGATAGACATACAGAATAGCATTCAGAATGAAGGCGTATTTCTTTAGTAGAAGAGTCAGGATTTGATCATCCATTTGATAAAGAGATTAAATGTGGAGGATCCAGTGTGGGCATCTGATCATTTGTTCATAATGTTAATAGAGCTCACAAAAGCAGTGTGTAAGAGAGATCTGTTAGAAATGACCTGTTGGATTTGGATTTGTTAATCCACTCAACAACTGGAGGAGAGGAGAATGAAATTCTGAAAAGAGGAGAATGATTAAAAGAGATGCATGACATTTATTCTGGAATTTCAGATTGTCTACCTTATTATGAAGAATATATTATCAGATTTCCAGATGGTAAATGTCTCAAGACATCATGGTATAAAAAACAGGTCTGTCCTTTCCACTCTTTATTAATGCCCATGGTTCCTTATGCCACCATTTCATTTTATAATGCCTAAATAATGAAACATTGATACATTCTGTGTATTGGATGGCCCTATGATGATAATGAACCCTTTTTATCCTTCTCTGTACTCTACTTTACTTTAAACCTTTTGATTGATCAAGTAGCATTCTCAGGAACCCAATAGTAAAACTACAGGTTTCTGAAGATTTTCTCTGGTTATCAAAAAGCTACTTTTTTATGGCTGAAAGATTTATTTTCTTTCTTTTATAAAACATTCTGTTCATAGTGAAGATGAAATAGTGGAATGTAATATATTTCTATAAAATAACCACCCAAAATAATGGAATCTTTGCTCAGCATTTCTTTGGAATTATTTTGAAAGGATGCAGGTGATGAGGAGGGAGGTCAAACTGATAACAGTGTTGAAAGTGATTTGGAATCAGCACCACATCACTTACAACTGCCTTAGACATCCATTTCAAGCACAACATGATATTGCTGTAATTATTTTATTTCCCTCTAATAACTGCATAGGAATAGGTTTGTTTCCCCAGTGAATAGCTCTGTTCATAGCCTTCCCTTATCTTTATTTTCCAGGTTTCACTAGTGTTTGATATCATATGCATCCTTACAGGGAGACAGTGGATAAATCAGTAGTTTTCCATCAAATCAAAGATTATATACAAGAAGTAGAGCAGTGGCATGTAACAAGTTTTGCTAGTGAAAGAAAGTACAAAATGGAAAAAATAACATAATTGTTTAAGAGAACAGAACTCATAAAACATAGCCAGTGTTGTTCAGTATATGGTGAACTTTATGACCATGACCTATTTTGTATGTATTTTAAATACTAGTTAGATTATAGTATATAAACTTTGTTGTGAAACAATATTCTTATAAAATATTAAACCCCACTCAGCCGCAATGAGATAAAAAATGTCAACATATAAAATTTAGTTAACTTATAAAATAATGATATAGATTATATAATAATGTTACTAATATGTATTTGGTATTGCAGATGAATAGCATTTTTACATTGTTCTGTGTTCTCGTATCAAAGCACAAAATAAAAACAGTATTTTCAAGGTAGTCTTTGGTTAGATTAGACATTGACCTGCATAAGTGTAAGTTGTAATTATAAAAGTTGGAAAGCTATGCTGAATCATATTTAATGTCTATCCCTAAAATATGGAAGCTACCCAATTCCAGTATAATATGAACATGTAACTTATCAGATGTCTCAAGTGTGCTGGCATTGCTAGGAGAGGAAGTCAACACTAATTTTATTGAAAGTCATTTTAAAAGTCCTGTCTAAACTTTGTATGGTTACTGCTATCCAATTGACAATATCCCCCCTTTTTAAGGCTAGCCATGCCTTGTATCTATGAATCTTCTTAAAGTGCTTTCAAAGGAGTTTAATTTACATAACCATTTCCCCCCTGTACAGGTACCTAGAAAGAGTGTCAAATACTATGCAATGCAAGGTTGGCAAATACTCAATGATTTCTCAAGTGCTTTGAAGAGTGAATTTATATTTCACTTGATTTGGTATGGGCCAATGTTTTCCCCTATATTTGCACACTGCTGCCAAATGAACTTCTATGTCACCCATATCATTGCATTACTCTCATACTTTATTCTCCCCTGATGATGGGATTATGATTAAATGCCACCAAGTAACTTTGACACCCTTCTAATCTGCCCTCCTAAAATATTTTCAGGACCTTATTCCCCAGCCTTTCATTCTGTATTTAATAAGTATACAAGGTTCTGTGTTAGATTCTCCTGGCTACCCACAAATGAATACACTGTCCCTATCTATAGTAGGTTACAGTTGAGTAGAAGAGTAATACATATAAATAAAAATGCCATTAGAAATAGAAAGGGATTCGAGGAGCAATAGATAAACTGCTAGTGTAACACACAGGGTAGCAAGAGGAATTCCAACTGTAAGAATCAAAGATTTTCTGGGGACAGAAGCATTTGTAATAAGGATGAAGACTGGGTAGGAATTAGCAAAACAGAGATGGGGGAAAGCACATTTTTTTTAAAGATTTATTTATTTATACATACAAGCTGGGGTACAGGCCAGAGGCGTGGGGCGGCGAGAGGGTTCACCAGAGACAGAGTGAGGAGCAAAACAGGCGGATCAGAAATACACTGCTGAGGGGAGCAGCGGGCAAGGCAGGAGAGGTCTGCCGCACCATGTGGGATTCTCCCCAGCCGGGCATCGCCGCTGCCAACAGCTCCACAGCCCAGCGCTCAACTGCTGCGCCACCAGGGAGGCCCAGAAAGCACATTCTGTTACAGTAAGCAGTCTGGATACATAAACGGAACAGTTATTTTTATTAGATCATAAGGTACACAAGGAGAAATAGAGTAAAGGAAAATATTTCATTGCTAATTCACAAAATATTTTCAGTCTTGGGGCTTAGGTGTCTGAATTTGACCCCCAAATCTGTGGACACTAGAAATCTAGAAGGGCATGCTAATTAAATATGTTCCTTTCACATGTAGAGGGAATACATAATTAAATATGTGTCTCATTTTTGGCTCCTGTTCTTCTCCTATCTGACTTCTAAATTATATTAACAAGAAGACTGCAGAGTGGTTAAATCCTATTTTAATCCAGACTTCCCAGCACAGTCCCAAGTATTCCTTGAAAGAAAAAAATGAATGAATAATGAAGAAATGGAAATGTGTTGAGATGAAAATGTTGGAATGAATAGAATGAAATGATTGCTTTATTCTAAATGTCCCTGCATAGAATCAACAGCAAAGACTAAAGTGTATGGAAGTGATGTCTATGAGTGTCATAAAGGCCAACATTTTCTCCTTGTGCCGTGGAAATGTTCTGATGCTAGGCTAGATTCACTTATATTGAGACTAGCTTTCTAACTGGCCATCCTGCTCTTGTTCCATATTATCCCCCCTCCCCTGCCCAAAATCGGCCTTCTAACTAGAAATTTTAGAATTTCATTCCCCTGTTTCAATCCCTTCAGTGCTTTCCTACTTTACTGAGAATAAAATGCTTCCCACAGTGTATAAGGCCCTCCTTGACCAGGCCTGACTATCACTAAGGTCTCTTACCTGAATTGCTTTCTTTTACCCACATAAGTCTTCTCTTCTGCTGTTTAAGCTCATCAGCCTCATCTCGTCCTTTGGATCCCTGCAGCAGTATCCTCTGCCTGGAGTGATCTTCCTCAAGTTCTTCATGTGATTTGCTCATTCTTTTATTGTTTAACTCAGATGTCAGTTCACTAAAGTCCTCTGTGTCTCTCCAGCCCTTTATGATCTAGACCATTTCTCCTACTTCATATTGACCTCATCTTATGAGACTTTGTTTACTGTAACCCTTTTTATAGTTATTTTCACCATCGTGTAGTTCACTTACATGTTTACTTTTTATTTTTGATTTTCTGCCTGTGACATGCATCCCCCACAATAATGGGTCTCTTATCTGTGTTTTACTACAGTGCCTGCAGCAGGATTTTGTACATGGTAGAGAATAAGCATTTGCTGAGTGAATAAATGAACATTTTCCTATGCAGTTATTATTAAACTCTTATCCTTAATCACTGCTTTGCTGTCTTTTCAAGGTCTTCTCTTCTTAACCCCTTTTATTCTTCCTTTTGTCCTCATCATGTATCCATAAATATGATTTTTTACTGCTCATTGGCCTCCAGTTCACCAGATCTAGCTACCTATCTTATATTTCTCTTATGTTTTTTTCTTAAAATCGCCTCTTCATGACTTCTGGGTTTCAGAAACTGATGAGTCATCCTCTGGCTTTAATTGAGGTTGTGCTTCCTGCCTCTTTAAAAAAGTAAATGATTGACTCTATTTTACCTGGACTTGTGTTCGTTCTTCAGGAACTTTATTCAGCTTTTGACTGTATCTAATCCCAAGGTGCAGTGTCCTTTCCTGAGGTCCAGGTGTATATCCCCAAGTCTCTCTAGAGACCTCCAGCTTTTTCCAGTTGGTAAAACTGTATCTGATTTGTAGTTAGGTTTGAATGCTGAGTGTGGCCTGGTAACTTACCTCAGTATTTCTTTCCTCAAATATAAAGTAGAAATTTTACCTGTTCCATGAGCCTTTACAGAGACAGTATATACAGTGCGTAGCTTAGAACCAGGCCCAGGTACATGGGCACACTGAGTAAATGTTTGTCATTATGCCAAACATTATGTCTGTGGGGCGCGGTGACAAGATGGCGCCCGAGGACAAGATGGCGCCGGAGGAAAGAGGAGCTAGGTCCGCCATTACAAGATGGCGCCCGAGGAATGAGGGGGCGGAGCTTTGAGAGTGGGTAAACAGGATAGCCATAGCCCGTGATGTTCACGTGTACAGAGGCTTTGGAGCTCGTGCGTGCGTGATCACTAAGACCATT
>PVIJ01020814.1:0-20003 GCA_004024925.1 Scalopus aquaticus | reverse complement strand
TTTACCTATGAGCAGCCTTCTCCTCTCATTATGAAAATTCCTGTGTTTTATTACATCCTTTCCCCTCACTAGACTTAATACCTCATGCAGATAGATATTTGTGAGGGTATTCTAAATTTGGCCTTTCTGTTCCAAGAATTGGGGAACCAACGGGTTGTAGTCCTAATTATGGCACAAGAAGCTGAAGACTTTTGAGGCAGATTGTCACAAAAACTTTCCTTGATTTCACTTGGAAAAGCCAACTCATGGACTCAAATGACTATCACATAGTTGGTGCTACTTTGTGGGATTAAAACTTTCAGGTTGCAAAACCCAAAGTGAACTGCTATGAACATATGAAGTTGGGCTTCATTATAAAAGACTTGTCATTGTTATCGAAATGATTATCATGTTCACTTCCGTAATGAATTAAGAGAATTTTATTATTTTAAATTTTAAAATGTAGTACTTTTTCCTTACGTAATTGTAAATTTTTGGACAATATATGATTTCTCATCTCAGGTGTAGTCACTGTGGTTCTCCTACCACCAAAGTACCCATAGTTCATCACTATATTCCCTTGTGCTCTTCCCCCTTTAAAAGTCCATTCTAAATAAAGCATTGGCTAAATCTAGTTTAGAACTGTATAAAAATGATAACGTGTACATGCGTTAACTTAGATAAAATAGTTTTTGTTTAGTTAATTAAATGTGCATAGTCATAGATAAAAAGAGATGATTCTTACTGATTGTGTTATAAACAGAAGCTTCACTTAGTCCTTTCTTGTTTCCTATCAGTCATATTTTAAAATAGACCAGTCCTATCTCAAAAAGTATCTTAGAAAAACAGAGATGCATCTCCATCACCTCAAAGAGTTTAAGTGACAGCAGAAAAAGTCCTCCTCAATGGATATTTCCAAAGATGAAAGAAAAGAAATAGAGAATATAAATATTGATTTTCCCACAGTAATTCAAAAGTGCTAAGAACAGTATGCACTGGGTAAAGCAGAAATGTACAGTTGCAAACACAAACACAAGCATGAGAATACTGTTGCCATAAACTTGCCTATATCCCTCCTGCAGGGGGCCTTGCGTAGTGCAGTCTCAGAACTGCAGCCCCTCCTCCTATAAGAATTCTTTTATTAGCAGTTTTGAGTTTAAACATTTACATATGTAGTCAAGTGGCTGTAAAATGTGAAAAGGCTTTGCACTGGGTTTCTGTTGGCCCCTCAGTTTTACTCTCTACCCTTCTCCTGTCTCCCTTGCTGCCCCAGGAGGTGGATCTGTATCAACTGCTCCCTTGCCCTCTGGACTTGGATTGGTCTGGCCCATGTGGAGCATCAGCAGATCAGAGGGAGGACTATGTCAAATTTGCAGGTGTGCTCTAAGATCCAGTCTGGCAGGTCCCCAGGACTGATGGAGGATTGGGTCATAGTTCTATAGGGGTGCTTCCACGCAGCTGCTTTTCAGGTGGGCCTGCTTCCTGCCCCTCCCCCCACCCCGGGCTTGAGGCTTGAGGTCTGGGGATCATCAAGGCCCACTCTTATTCTCCCTGATTACCGTGTAGCTCCCTTACATCTTGCCCACAGCTTTACACCTAGTCCCTTATGAAATATTCCAGGAGTTACTCAGTTGGAGCAAGCCATCTACTTCCTGCTGGGACCCTGATTAGTATGATAAATATTGGAAAGTACCATTAGCAACTGTATGCTTTTCCTAGGGTTGGCATAACAAAGTCCCACAAAATGGCATACTTAAACAATAGAATGTTGGCAGCCTTCGTTCTTTCTGAAGACTGTGGAGTATCCTGTCTTGCCTTTCAACTAGCTTCTGGTGCCTCTCCGCACTCTGTCTCAGTCTTTAAATTCACAGGACATTCTCCCTGTGTGCCTTTCTATCTCCAAATATCCCTTTTATAAGGACACTAGTCAGATTTGGGAGTCCACCTGACTCTTGTAGGACCTCACTCTAATAATATCTGTAATGACCCATATCTGTAACGACTCTATTTCCAAATAAAGTCATATTCTCAGGTATCAGGGATTAGGACTTCAACATCTGAATTTTGAAGGATGCAATTTAACCCATAACAGCAGCTAAATATGTTCAAGTATTCTCTATTATACAAAAAACATCTCTTTTGACTTCTATCTACTGGCTGCCTCTCCTGCATTCATCATCTTTATATTTCTCCTCCACCCTCCTCTCACCCTTACCTAACCACTGCCACCCCAGCAGCAGCAATTGTCATTGGCCAAGGGCAAATTTTTGTTGTCAGCTCCAATGGTCTTTTTTGGATCTTTATTATACTTGACAAACTTAACACCTGTGGCTATTTCCTCCTTCCAGTAACTCTTTCTGCCCTTGGTTTCCAAGACCCTCTCTCAGTTTTCTTCCTACCTTTCTGGCTCTTCATTTTCCTCAGCAAGTACCTCTCCTTTTGCCTATTCCTGCAATGGTTTCCAAGGTACTATCTTGTCTCGTCTTCCCCTTTCTCATTCTATATACTTTTTGCTCTACGCCATCCATTGTTCCAATTCACATGAGGACTGCTCCCAGAACAAAATCTCCAGCACTGACCCTCACTGGAGCTCCAGATCTACATATGCAGCTTTCTAGACAGCTATTCTTGATTGTCTCACAGATCTCTGAAACTCAGCATCTCCCAAACTAAACACAGAATCCTCTACTCCAAACCTGCTATTACTCCTGTCACTTGCTTTTAGTTTTTTTTAACAAACACACATAATATTTATTATGTACCACACACAATTCTGAGTATGTCACTATCAACTCATGTCAATTTGCAAAATAACTATCATATAGGTTCTCTGGTTAACTTCATTAAAGATGAGAAAATGAGGGCTTCCCTGGTGGCACAATGGGTTAAGCGCAGCACTGTGGAGCTGTCGGCAGCTGTGGCATGAGTTCGATGCTCCGGCCGGCTGGGGAGATTCCCATATGGCAGAGCAGACCTCTCCTGCCTCCCCGCTGCTCCCCTCAGCAGTGTATTTCAGTCGATCTGCCTGTTCTGCTCCCCACTCTCTCTCTGGTGAACCCTCTCACTGCCCCCCCGCCACCTCCGGCCTGCACCCCAGCTTGTATGCATAAATAAATAAATTTTTAAAAAAGATGAGAAAAAGAGGCACAGAGACGTTAAGTAGCTTGGTCAAGACTACACAGCAGCAAGTGGTAAAGATTCAAACCCAGGTGGCCTAACTTTGGAGTTTTGTGCTCCTATTTAAGCTCTATTTTGATTCTTCTCTCATCCTTTCTCTCACTCCACTTCTACTCCCAGCCCCTCATCCAGTCACGCACCAGGTCTTCTAGATAAATCTTCTATTGGCCCTCTTCCCTACATCCCAATGATGCTGTCCATTCCTCCAGCAATAAGAGATATGATCATGTCATTTACTACTTAAAAACCTTTCAATAATTCTCCATTGTTCTCATGACAAAGCAGACTCTTGAAAAATGGCTTACAAGCCCATCCTTGATCTGTGTCCTGCCTTCCTGATCCTCTTCCCTGCCCTGCTTCACATTCCCCACCAAAGCCCTACTGAACTATACTCAGATTCTCAGACTCTGAGAACTGACTCTCCCTCTTTTGCCTGTGATGCTTATGCCACATGCATCATTTAATTTCCCTCCTCCCATTATCTTTGGGCTAATTCCAGTTGATGTCTCAAGACTTGAGGTAATTATAATTTCCTCCACAAAGCTCTCTCTGACTCCCCTAGCCTGGGTTCTTCTCCCAAGGATGTGTCCCTGAACATCCCTGGGCAGTCATCACACTATACTGGAATTATCTGTGCTCCTCTCCAGACTGTCAACTCCACAGAGTAAGGGACTGTGTTTTCCTAGTTCATCGCCGTGTCTCAAGTGAATAGACAAGTTTTTGGCACACAGTAGTTGTTTAGGAATATTTACTAAAAAAAATGAAGTCAATGAACTAATTTATGGTGAGAAATCACTGTCATGGGACATAGAATACTCACTGTGTGACCAGCATGCTCTCTCTTTCTCTACATGTCAACCAACATGACAAATCAAATTGATTTCTGAACATCAGAATTAGAATTTAAGGACACTTAAAGAGTCCAGTGCTGAATGGCAACTGGCTAGAACAGCTTCAGGTAACTATCTCAGATAGCAAAGACCCCACCAATGGGGCTGATACTGCCAGTTTGCTGGGTAAGTCTCCCCGTCTCTGGGATATCACTAGTAAGGGTAGAGACACCATTCCGTCCATGACTATGTTTTCCCCTCTCTGCATGAGGTTGACTGTTATTTTGGAGTAGTTGGGGTTTTTAGATGTGCGAGGTATTCTCTCTCTCTAAGGTGACTCTGGGTATAGCTCACCTCTCCCAGAACAATCTTTCTCTCATTTTCAAGTTTTGTGGGGAAGCACTCCCTGACATCAATGGCGATATAGCAGAACAACCCAAAGGGTTACTGCAGTTCATAGATGCAGTAGTTAACTTTTCATTGGAACAATCAAGAAAGACTTTATGGGGATGGTTATATTTGCCCTTGTCCTTGATTCTGACAAGGGTATGTGGGCTGTATTCTAGGATGGAGGGTGGGTGTGGGTGGGGGGAGTGGGAATTTCCCACTAGAGTCAGAAAAGTAGGAGAGGCATTGTTGAGAAAATCTTTAAGAGCTGGGATGTAGAATCTGGAACTTATCTGTAGACAACAGGGAGCCATTGAAGGTTTTTAGCTGGGGGGAGTGATACCTCAAGAGTTGCTTCAGGCACATGAGCTTGGTTTCTGTGTGTAGGAGACAGGGTAGACAGAAGTAGGAAGCAGAGAAAAAGGCCCAGGGAGCTAGACAGGAATTTGGACATGACTATTTTCAAATAAAAACAGTCAGTTAAGCAGAGTGATAAAGTAAAAGATAATTCTTTTAATTTGACTACAAGAAAGTATTATGTCCCAATATATAAGCTCACCTGACTAAAGTTTACTAAACACTTACTAAAAGTAAACAAGTAAAATAACTTAATTTCTGAAGAAATATTTACTAAGAAATATTTATGTAAGTGATGGGTGAGATTTAAATACTGTATTTTTGAATGTTTTGTTTTCTTCAGTTATTTGATAAGTCTACCAATTAGATTTAGTCACAGTGGCTCCAAAAATTGTCCCCATTCAGCTGGTTGGGTTAAAGTACTTTGAAGTACTTCTGAGTGCAATAGCCGGGACTTAGACCCTTTATTGCTTTGAACAATTTCTGTTGTAGCGGGGTCTATAATGCACCCTCTCCAGTCATTTGTGAACCTAAAGGGTTGAGGTGAGATGAAGGTAGGGCTGATTTTGGAAGGGGGTGCAGGTAGACTTCTTATATCAAACCCATTTGTATCTCAAAGTGTTTTTTCCTATCGCTGCTCTTCAGAGATCAAGTCATGGAGGGAAGGGAGAGTGAGGTGGTTACATATGGGCGCTGCTATTGTTATGTTGGAAAATACTTTTTGATGAACAGTCATTTCCTTCCACTGCCAGAGGGTGTTGATAATGAGCAAATTACCTTTTACTCCCTCTGGTGTGGATGTGAAATTGGCTGTTAATAGAGTTGCTAATGCTACTGGGTTAGCATGTGATTGTTCTATTTTAAGCCAATTTAAGTTATATTTGGGGAGTAGCCAATCAGACATCTTCTAAGAATATGGGTCCAAATGCAGCATTTAATATCGAGAAAACTGCCTCACCCACAGATGTGGCTGAGAGTGGAAAGTGCTGAACATGCTGGTGTTAACACGCAGTGTTTTAATACAGTGTCTTTTTTTTTCTTTATAGGTACAAGAATGGTCTCATTAGGCAAACGCCAAATGTTTTCATCATAGGAGAGGACACATTTCCAACCCCGACAATACAGAATGCTATCAGCCAGTGATGTACTATATCTAACAATGGGTTAATATTGGCCATTTCATTACCTCTTGTTAGGCAGTGAAAGCTTACTTGGAAATGAAATGTTCAGAAATTAGTTGAAAGGAGCAAAAAAGGTGAGAGATTTTACGAAGTTGTATGCTTGATTGGGCTAATTAAAGGTACAGATGCATTAGTAGGTTATGGGAACAGCTTTGATTTCTAAAGATGCTTGTCAGGAGGAGGATGGTGTGCTCTAATCATATATGGTACTGTGAGTCCCCCCCGAGAGAAAGCCCAGCTTTTCTCTCCTTACAGTCTCCCTAGCCCCCCCCCTCCAGCACCTATTGCCACCTGGCACCTGGTGGCTGAATTAAATGCATCACTTGGGAAAGTTTCTTGATTAAATAGGATATTCTTGAACAAAGCGCTGTTGATTTGTGATTTTCATGTTTTATTGGCTTTTCATGTTTTAAATGTAAAGCTCATTAACTACACACAGAGAAGGAAACAGGTATGAAGGATGGAAAATAAAACTCCACTGATGTGATACAGAAAGGCACAGCCTGTGCCATTCTGGTTTGGATTAACTGGGCTTGGCACTATTATGGCTCCTGTCACCAGATCAGTTTACTGGGCTGAAGAAATTGAGGAAATGGAAAGTGCTGGTGCCTCACAACACCCCAACCTCACCCCCCCACCAAAATACCTCCCAAGGAAATTCTAGGCTCATATTTTCTGATTTACCGCTAAGATGGAAAGGCCTTGGAAAACCATTTCTTTCAATCTTCCACTCATTCAACAAACATTTGCTGAGAGCAGCTTTGTGCCAGGCTGGGATACAGAAGTGAGTGGGACAGGGTCCCTGACCAAGGAAGCACAGAGACGCTGGGGAAACTTTAAAAAAATTTACACACACACACATACATACACACACACACACACACACACACACACACACACACGGTGTTAGGTGGGCTAGTAAGAGGTTATTAAAAGCTTGGGCATTTGGAAAATACTTTGAGTTGAATTTTTTTTTTAAAGTCTAAGACAAACACATGGTACTTACCATGTTTCAGGCACACTACAAGGACTTTACAAATAGTAATTTGTTAGTTTTCGTAATACGTTTTGGCGGCAGATACTATTATTCTCTTCATCCTGAGGAAATGAAGGAACAGAGAGGTTCAGTAACTTGTGTGAAGTCACACAGCTCCTTGGTGCAGAATCAGGATTTGAACTGATACTATTTGACTTGCAAGGCCAAACCTTCAGCCGCTACATGCTGCCTTTCTTTTATGCGAGTCCCTGAAAGAAGAGTGGGATTCAGGCAGAGGGAGACAAGGGGAAAGAGTGAGATGAGGATATAAGAGACAACATTCTTGGACAAGGGACAAGTTTGAGTGGGCACTGATATGTGACTATAGGTGCTACAAGACAACTTCCAGGGGTCAGAGTAGCAGGATAAGAGGGGGCACTGTTTGTGGTGTAAGTACCTATCGTGGTGGGGTGGGCCTAGGGGAAGCTGGCAGAGAGTGTTGAGAAGGAGCCCCAGAAGAAAACCAGCAGGGGGACCTCTCCAAAGGGGAGAATACAGAGAAATGACAGCAGGGTGCACAGGGTCAGCTGCTACACACATTCATGTAAGATAAGGAAAACCAAGCCATTATTTTAGAGATCAGGCGGCCGCCACTTTCCTTAAAGAGTATAGGGCAGGTAGAACAGAGACTGAAATTATGCTTTTGTTGAAAAGGAGATTCTTGGAGACAGCGGTGTGAATGTTTTTCTAGAAGCTTTATAGTAAAGGAAAGAGGGAAGAGGAGAGAGTGGAAGAGGAAGAGGGGGAGAGGGGAGGGAGGGAGGAAGGGAGGGAGAGAGAGGGAGAGAGAGAGAGAGAGAGAGAGAGAGAGAGAGAGAGAGAGAGAGAGAGAGAGAGAGAGAGAGAGAGAGAGAGAAAGGAAGGGAGAGAGAGGAAGGAAGTTGGAAGAGAGAGGTAGGGGGAGCATGGGAGATGAGTAAGATTGAGGCATGAACTTCTCCCCTGCAAGTCTCAACCTGGAGTGCTCTCTGGTGAACAATGTAATAATAATAATTTTTCCAGGGAGTGGAACATAACATAAAAAGGCTCAGATGCAGATTTAATACATGGGGCTTTATAAGACATCCTAGGCTATGATGACTTTGAGAAAAGACTTGTGTGTCCCCAGCAGAGTACCAGGGAGAGGGCAGGTTTTCAGAACATGTTTGTTGAATGAATGAATGGGCTCTTATTTACATTTTTATTGTGAATATTATGAAAAAAGAATATGGCATAGATTTTAAAACACTCAGAACACAGTAATAAAAAACTAACATTTTATGGACTGCAAGCCATTTTATGAAATGTTGCAAATACGTATATATCCATCCTGCCCGAGGCATTGAAGTAATAGGACCATTATAGGATTTCTCATTGGGTCATCAAAAAAGTTTCTGCTTTATATTTTTTTCTCCTTACAGACAGATTCTGTATTTTATTAAAGGTAGGAAAAATAGATTGTTTCTGAAGCACTGGGTATAGTTAAAGGTGTTAAGAAAATGTAAAACAATTTCACTGGTGTCTTAACTACTAATTTGGATAAATGTTTATTCTCAAAACGTTCCAGCATTATCTTTTCTCTTTCAGAAAGGTCAGGCACATGCCACTAAAAATACAGCTAGTACATTCTAGAATATTTTTCAAGTGATTTATTGGGGTAATGTATGGACTATTTGTTTAAATATAACTCTTATTTCCAGTAATGCTACAACCTCATTAGAAATGACTTGGCTCATTGCTTAAGCAAAATGACTTAGCTATTTAGGACCTCTCCTTTAAAAATAGGCTATTTTCCTCTAACCATTTACCAGAATTAGGGATATATTTTTAGAAGAGTACAGGTGAATGCGTAAGGTCATAGCACTGAGCTTAGGGAATTCCATCAGAAGTTGTGTCTGTTGTACATTCTGGCTCTTTTTGCTCCTTTCCTGACTCTCCAGAGTGGAGGGAATTCTCCACTTAAAGTTTTGAGGGCACAGCCACTTCTCTGGAGGATTGTGGAATCCTCTGGAGAGGCTTGGTATTATATTCACAGTGGCAGGCGCCAAGGCAGCAAAGTGTGGGCCTAGTTTTAGCAGTGAAAAACTATACTCGCTCTTTGGGGACATCAGAACACTATTTAAGGTATCAGCAAAATGAAATTGCGAACTAGTGAATGTGCAGTAAAAACCTCCTCTCTGTCTGATACATTCAGGTGCTTGCAACACACATGTCAGTTATAAAGCAGAACAATACATGAATATATGTGACCCCTCTTGGAGCTGAAACATCCCTCATGATGCCTCTGAAGAGCTCCCTTTGTTTCATTCCTCTGACCCTGCCTTTCTGCTCACCACCTGAATTCACCATCCTAAATTTATGTTTATTATTTACCTCATGAAGGCATGAAAACATGCCTTTATCAATGAAGTATGTACTGTTAAGTGATACATTAATTAAGTTTGCTTGTTTTGAGCTTTATAAAGATTATATCATGCTATACTTCATCTGATGCAATCTGCTATTTTCTTTCAACAGTTTCCATTCATCCGCATGGCTGCATTCAGCTGTGTTTCATCCATCCTACTGCTCCATGACTGCCCACCGCTGGGACATGGCACATTTACTCACCCGCCTTCCTGCAGATGTATGGTTGGGCTGTTGGCAGTTCCTTCCCTAGGACAGATAGGAGCCAGATATGTTCCTGGGCATTCTTATTCTCTCATGCAAGTGTTTCTATAACGTGGTTTCTGGTTCGTGGGCTTGTATATGTTTGACTTTATACAGACTGTTATTCTGAATGGTGCTGTCTGAGTTTCTTACCCAAGTTATGGAAAAATGTATCGATGCAGTTGCGATTCAAAAAGAAAGGTAGGCAGGTGAAAAGGAAGGAAGGGGGAGAGAGGAAGGGGGGGGGTGAGGGAAGGGGGGGAGAGAGAGAGATTCCTAAATAGTTTAAGAATAGTATAGAAAGTACATCAATTTTCTCAGGTGTTTTGTCCTATTTAATGACCTATAGTTAATTGTTTTAGGATGATAAAATGGTATTGAATTGAAAGATTAAAAAGTGTATTAACTCCAGTTGGTTAGGAAACTGGAATTTTCATTTATTGTTTGTGGAATGTTAATTGCTTTCTTTCTTGAAAAGCAATTAGCAATATGGAACCAAAATCCTAACAAAAAGTAGAAATTTCCCTGGCAACTCCCCTTATAGGATTTTGTTCAAAGGAAAGGAAAGAATAAATATATGAATATGTTTGTTTAAGGATGTTAGCTGCAGAATTACTGTTAGCAAAAAGAAAAATCATCTAAGTGACATTAAGTTATTGGTTAAATAACTGAGTAGCAATTTAAATGAGGGAAGGCTGCACATGTTATAGTAAATGGAGAAAACAGTTTTGTAATATATTGATGTTCATATGAATATTCTTTATATAGGATCATTCAATTTTTATAAAAATAACTTCTATATTATTTATTTTCATGGGAAAAAATATGGATACAAATATACCAAATTTTTAAAGCACTGGTAGGAAAGATTTTAGGTGATCATTATTATTGCCTTTCTATCTATCTATCTATCTATCTATCGGTACAAGAAAAATGTATTTCTTATTTTAGTTAAAATAAAGAGTAACTTGTGCTGTCTGCTTATTAAAGGAAATCTTGGGGCAGAGATGACTTATTCCCAGGTCTTGCAGATTTGAGCTCTTCTCTTGGCCTTGAAGGCCATGCTCTGCCAGAACCTGGGTCAGGCCAAGAACACATTCAAGTGTGATCCTCCTCCTCTTTGTATATCTTGGAACAGAGATACTGAAGCAGTACTGTATGCCATGTGCTTGGAATTGTTCAATGCAGGTGTCAGTTGGGACAGAAAGAATAACCCAGAATACTGGAACAAACTGAGTCCAATGATCACTGCAAAATCTGCTCAAAGAAGATGACAACAAACAGAAGAAAAAAGGGCCAGACTTCTAAATGAAATGCTTCACTATAAAGATGCTCAAAATGAAGGTCTTCCAGAAACCATCAACATGGTTTTCCACTTAACCAGCAAATATTTCCCTTGCAAATGCACGAAATCATGTTAGTGGGTTTTAGGGTTTATACCGATTAATAAATATCTGAAATTTGGAAAAAAAAAAAAAGAGAAAACTCAGACTTTTAATACTGCCTATATGCCTTTATCTAGCTGGATCATCCTTAGAGAATTAAAAAATTTAACATAGATTGGCATCTACTATGAAGACTCTCGTTTTCTTTCTGATTTTATATCTGCCTGAAAAACAAAAAAATATAATCACACCACCCTCAAATGCATTCCTTTGAACAGAAAGTCAAATATCTGCATTTCTCCTTTTAAAATGACCTTGATGTAGTCCATCAGCCTGGATCAAGTGCACCTCCGCCAATCACTCCCCTCTCCTCCCTGTTTTCCTCTTGGTGGATTAATATTTCTAATTCCTTTTGTCATTACAGCAGCCCCATGAGGTGGGGAGTTTATATAGTGGCAGGTATAGTAATTATCAAGACTACTTTTTTTATTTGGTGAAAGACTGGTCAAATATTTTCGTTTTATAATCCCTGGTCTCTTGGAGCCTTTGAAAATAATGGCTAGTAGTTCAGCAAGTTCATTAACTAATTCCCTTAAGGCTGGAGAATGTGCATTATCTGGACCTGCTGATTTACATATTGTGCCATGTTTTTAAGTATTCCCTTACCTGGTTTATTTCAACATCTATATTTAAAGGTCTTCATTACTTCCTAATTATCTATGCTCCCTTCCTTTATTTTTCTTGTTAAAGACCAATTTAACAGAGCAGCTCGGTATCTCTGCCACTCAGAGTCATCATTAATTTCACTCCCCTTCTCATTTATTAGTCCAGCCACTTTATTGCCCAAGCTTCCTTCTTCCCAGTCCAGTCTCCCTGCCTCTAACCTCTTTGGTGGTGTTAACTCATTCGGCTTTCTCTGCTGCTCTTATCTTTCTTTCTTTCCTTGATAAGCCTTAGAGAGTTTGTGCATTCATTTTTTTTTTTTAAGGCGCTTCTTCATCCTTTCTCTATTTCCACAGTGGGCTTTCTTCCACCCTTAGATCTTTTCAAGGTTCTTTGTCAAGCGGCTCCTTGAATTTTTTTATTCAAGGTATCCTGGGCCTTTGTGGCTTAACTGTGATTTGAAAACTTTGTGCCCTTGCCTGTAGTGCGATCTGGGTTTCTTAATTCACCCAAATTGGATTTCTGAAAATCCTTGAACTTGAGCAAGTTCCTTAATGTTTTTAAATGCAGAGATCAGGTCATATCACCAGGGCAATGGTGTCTCACGGTCAAGAGCATCAAAGACCACTTACAGGAGGGAGCGAATCAGCACAGATGTGAGGTCAGTGTTCATGCCTTGGGCAGGATATAGGCATTTTCAGACCCAAATCCAGCATCCACAAAGAAGCTAAAGTGCCACTGGTGTTCCAGGTTGTTGACATTGAACTTGGTTTCCTGGACAGAGAACACCCCACGGAGGGCAGGCAGCTTGCTGTTTACAAAGGCAAGATTGATAAATGCTGCTCAGGAGCTTCTCTTTCTATTTTACATTAGCTTATGAAATGAGAACAAGAGCTAGATCTTACACTTCGTAATTTATGTGCATCAGTCCACAGTGTATCTCTTTCTGATAGTGTATGTATAGACACAGGGACCTACTGATAAACGTGACACTGGGACGCTCTCCTTTGAGTACAGGGCAGCCAGCGTCATGCTGCTCAGGTCTTTCCTCAAGAGACAACCTGCTGCAAGGAGTGAAATCAGCTGACAGCGTCCAGCTGTATCTCCGGGCAGCTCCCGCACAGGGGGGCGGCGGCAGGGCCCACCTTTCCTGGCCAGGGCAGGGCTCCTCCGCAGATGGACCAGGTGCCTGGTTGGCTGGACAAGCCCTTCTCCAGCTCCACTGCAGTCTGAGCTCTTCCCACCCATCTTGTTCCTGCCCCTTCCCCTTTTCACATACATCAGACCTTCATGGTGGTGCCAGGGCTCTCCCTGTCTATGCTTCCATCCCCCATTTTCTTTGACATGTGTTAACCCCATTAAATCCTGTGCTTCTAACTCCATTTCAGCATCTGCTTCTTGGACAAGCTGAATGGACACAGCACCAAGCCTCCTCCTCACCTTGCTAAACCTTCCTGCTCCACTCCCATAGCCTGCCAGGCATGAGCTCAACCATACTCTTTTAGGTTACTTGATGGAAAAACCCAAGTGCTACATAGTCAAAAAATGCATTCCAGAAAAAATAAAAATGGAACTGGGTGCCATTTCCAGTTTGGGACTATATATGCAACATTTTCATTCGTTAGTATAGATACCTGATGCCATGACAGCTTGATCAAATCGGACAGTTCCTAGGAAAAGAGCTTGTACTTAAACCATAGGATCACTAGATGACGCTGCTGCCCCACACATGGCTGGGCTTGGCCAGAGCCATTCTGGGCTGGGGTTCGGCAGTTTCCTTTGCTGGATAGGGGGCCTTACAGGTCTATAACCCACTCCAAAATCTGAACAAGTGACGTCCAGATCCATGGTTCCAGGCTCTAGAAAAGCATGTTAAACCTCTTTGAGCTTACAGGATTGGATGTGCATACGTATATGAAAGAGTTGTTGATTCAAGAACTAACCATGGCTGCTCTAGCGTCTCTAAGTGCCCACCAGCTCACCCTTTTGGATCAACAGAACAACGGAAAGTTCAGCAATCTTTCCACTCTCACACTCCCCCTCCGTGGGAGAATGAGCAATTTCAGTGGAATGGACACCAAAGTCTTTACCTAAAGTTCCTCAACAGGCACCACGCCCTTGTGTTAGGAGTGTCAGGAAGACAGGATGAGAACAGGGGGCAGGGGCTGCTTCTAGACTTACTATCTTCTCTGCTGAATGCAGAACACCCACCTCTCTGGCTGGATTTTTGGTTTTAGTGCTGCCATCTTTTATGCTCCTCCCCTATCTTCTTGCATGTGCAGTCAGCAATCTGTAAACACAACACCTTGTAAATACTCAAAGAGCTGCTGAGTGGGACTAAAAATTTAACCCTGTGATTCATCTCTCCTCTCCAAACAGTCCTATCTCTTCTACATGCACAATACTCCTTTCCTGGAAATGATAGGTTGTCATATCGGTTAATCTGCATTTGAAGAAGCTATTTTCTTACACATGGGATGACTATTTGGTTGCATAGAACAGACTTTTCATATTTACAGGACTGTATTCATTCATGCTTCCATTGGGGAATCTCTAGAACCACAACCATCAATCTAGTCTTTACATTTCTTTAATATTTTCCAATCTTTTTTTTTTTCTTTCACATTTTACACCAATAATGGTTAGCAATTTCCCAGAAGACTTCTGGCGCAGTGCCTTATATAGAGACATTAGGAGTATGTCAGTGGGATAATTTTTGAAAGATAGTCCTAATATTGCCAATAGGCTTTACAATCCAAGTGTAGTGCTACTCATATGTGCTGGATTATAAGAATACAGACTCTATGCTTCTTCCTGGTGATTCTGACTCAGTAGGTCTTGGGGTACCCTTGGGTACAATGGGAATATGTATTTTAAATAAGCTTCCCTGTGACTCTTAGGATGGGGCAAGTTCAGAAACACACCTAACATTAAACATAGTGGTTCTAGCGAGGAACAAGGATATACTTCCAATCAGGTACAGTAGAAGCTACGATGCAGAAAAGGATCCTGGAAGTTTTAATACCTGGATAGAGGTACCTCTGAGTGTGGGATGCCCTGACCAAATAATTGGGCACCTAGGGTCACTGCAGCCACCTGCTTCTGATAGAGAAAGCACTGGGGAATCTTTTATGAACATAATTAATGTATTTGACCAAGGAGAAAAAGTATACAAAGCCAGGAGGCCTTGTTAGCAACCCTTCTCTGTGTAGTGCATGGCAGGGAAATGTTTAATTTAACCCTTAGCTGTCTTTCTCCGGGGAGAAGCCGATGGGCATATACAAGCTTAAACAGAAGTCTTCTTGAAAGGGCTGGGAGTCCCCGGAGCCCTGGGGGCAGTACCCGGGAGGTGTGCACGGAAAATTGCACAGATGTCTTTCTGGGGATGTGAAGTCGGCCATGTTGTGTTGCAGGCTGTCTTCCCCCACACCCCCAGTCAGCTTGAGAAGCCCTGGGGACCCCCAAAAGAGGTCCCTTTACCCCTTCTGCAAGACTGAAAGGGTGAGCGCAGTTCTTTTCCCAACTGAGGGTTGACTGAGATGAAGCTGAAATTGGAACCAGGTGCCTGGAGAGCCAAGTGGAAATTCTGAGCTGCAGATTTTTCAGGCCACATCTGTCACTGTACTCAGACTGACATCACACCTGCACACACACCACAGTGGGGAAGATTCCAACTTCCCCTCTCCCCAACAAAGTTGGTCACCTCATTGGGAATTTTTTGTTTGGTGGCAACAGCTAAGTGAAAAATGCAACAATCTCTTCTCATCTTCAGAAAAATCATCCTGCATTGGGGCACCTTTTTGTTTTCTATCCCTGAAAGAATCTGGGGGTGGTTTTTTTTCCTTTTTCATAAATAAATATTTTAACTGGAAATTTCCAAGCATGTGACAGACCTAGAATGTGAACTTGAATGTACTGTAATAGAAATCATCAGTTGCCATGGCGACGTGTTCCAAGAGCAGATTGCACCAAGTCACATGGGCAGAGAGTGCTCAGTAATACTAACACATCAGAGAGCGAGGCCACTTAACCTCAATCGCTTCCAGCTATTGTGCAGAATGCAATTGAATTTATTCCTAATTTCTGCCAGTGCTAAGGAACAAAATTTCCCTGTAGATTTTAATCTTATTCAGGCAGCCCCAGCTAGTGCTCAGACACTGTTCAGCACCAATATTCAGCCTGGTTACTGGCCCACTTTACAGCTCTATTTTCTTATTCTTATTTTTAATAATAGCTTCCCTCCTCCCGCTGGATCCCACACGTCCCCCTGCCCTGGGGAGATCTCCCTCCTCCTTTCTGAATGGCTGCACGCTTTCTCTATCTCCATTCTGCTAATATGAGAAATGCAGCTTTCATAATAATACTAGTAAAAAAAAAATGATGGGGCTCCATGCTTAGCGAAGGTTTGCCTCCCCCACACCTAAAACCTGTTCTAAAATATAATTCCCACTGACTTTGGGCTGTACCTTCGAAAGCCGCAATTAACAGTCCCATCATAAGAAGGCAAACTGTGGATCAGTGAATAATGGAATCACAGGGTGTATTTTCAGTCCCTGTCACAGTCAAGTCCCTGCTCCACCCATACTCACCCATACCTCCCCCCAAACCCCCTCGCCGCACCAGGAGAGCAACACAGATTAGCAGTAGGTACAGCCTCCGATCACAGCACACTCATTGCAAGAGCTTATCCGCTCTTATGAAGGCTGATAAATCAGAGCCTCACATATGGACAGTCTCAAGTTAGCAGCGTCATCGATCTCCGCTGCCCCTTTTAAGTTATTTGTCTTATTCACTTCCAAAGATGATATCAGAGATGCCAAATGAGCCTTTGTTTTCTGCGCTCTTGCACTTCCCAGGGTGAGTTGCTGTGTTGTTGCAGGGAACTAAGAGGCATGCTTCCGGGGCCCAGCCCTTTGTTTCCAAGCCAAGGTCACCTCCCTGTTGGTTCAGGTGTTGTCAGCAGTCTGCCTGTGTTCTGAGGCAGGAGGCGGTGTCCTCCCTGGCTGACAGTCTTTGAGTAGTCCTAGCCCTATCATGACCTCCCCCCTTTCTGAATGTCACTTTTAAAGAGACCAGCTTTTGTAGCTAAATGAATACAAGGCAGAGTCCAGTCCCCAGAAAGTCCATGATGAAGGTCAAGCAAAAGGAAACGTAAAAACATACGGAGATTATTGGTAAGACCTTTGGAAGAAAACAAAATAAGGGTAGTTTCTGCAGTCTTTCTTGACTGGGCAGGTTCCTCTAATTGGGGGGGAAATAATAGTTGCAAATCACTTACTTGATGAGTACCCAGCCACTGTTCCAGCACTGGTCTGGAATAGGAAATGTGGAGAGAAGCTGAGGAAGCAGGGAATGGCAGTGTGGAATTAGGACAGGCTGTCCGATGGTGGTCTTTGCTGACTACACAGAGTGCTTGGTGACTACGGAAATCCCCGGGAAGCCTGCGAGACAAAAGTAGCCAGAGAGTAAATGAAGAGAAGCACTGCAATGAATTTTATACCGGCAGTGTGACATCTGGATCTGGAGAGAAAAAAATGTGTGCCACGCTGTCGGTAGCATACAGTGGTCTGAGCCACCGAGCCCTGCTGTGACAGAGCTTCTGGAAGGTCTCTGCCAAAAGGCCTTGCCCCACATCTGCTTGTCCTCAGGGCAGGGTGGCATGATGTCCTCAGGTGGAGCCAGGCTTCCCATCTCTATCAGGAACTGAAAACTACCCCAAGTTTCTCCTAGCTAAAAAGAGGAAGCACTGTCCTTATCACTGGCAAACTGTCTAGTTATTCACAAAACTGAACAATCAAATCTAATCAAACTTGATTTCTACTGGAGCATCATTTCCACACTTACTATTTTAAAATATCTGCCAAATTTCTTGCTAGGACTGTTCAAGCAAGTAGAAGTTTCAAGGAGGATGGAAGGTTTCTGGAGGATGTCTGATCTGAACCTAAGCAATGTTCCCCTAGGCAGTGGCCTTTGAGAACCTTTACCCACATAGAGGTGTGTGGCTGGGGACCACTGAGCATCATGGTCTACTACTAAATAAAGATGGTGAGAGAACATCAGGAAAAAGCCTAAGCACTTTATTCCTGTTTAATTTTATTGAAGGGAAGGGCTATTGCTATTATGCTAATACCTGCACTAGCAATTTTATTATCTTCTTTAATCTATAGTCAAAGAATAACATTATTAGAGTTTTTACCACTGTTTAAAGCACTCCCATAACTATAACCTGATTTGAACTGCACAGCAATCCTGTGATGTAGGTGGGATATGTTTTACAGATGAGAATATTAAAGTGTAGAAAAGTTGGGGCCAGTGCAGAGTAAGGACAAGATCTAGACCTTAGGATACTCAATGTGGCACTCTTTCTAGGACCCGCAGTATATTGTACTGGGCGGAGAGCCAGAATCCTGCCCTTTCTGAGGGACATAGCCCAATGGAGCTTCCTGCACAATATGCTATAATGCAGTGTTTGGAAGCAACTGACACACAGGTGAATAGATGGAGGTTGGTTCCTAAGTGGAGGGCAATCATCTGTGGGCTGAGGATGAAGGGATAAATTGCCTCTGGACAATTTGGTGCGGATTTGGCTCACTAGAGTTTTCTAGACCAAACAGAGGCAACCCAATCCAACCCAATCTTCTCTTTTGGGAAGTGTGAACCCTGGTGGCAAACGAGAAGGCAGGTCTAGTTCTTCTTTGCAAGAAGCCAGCTATACAAATTTGCCTGAGGAGTAGTGGGACGCAGAATCAAGGAGGAATTTGAGGTCTTGATGTAGCTATGCTGACTCAGCCCAAGTGCAAACCCCTGCCTCTTTAGTCACAGAGTAATAGAAGAAACAGACATCCTGACCGCTTCCAGTGTCTCCCTCCATCTAAACCCTCTTCCCTATCCTGTCCTTGGTGGTACAGGGATGGGGTCAGGAATGGGTTGAGGGCTGAGGATGTCCAGTAGCCCCATTACCTAGGGATAAAAAAACAGTTTTAGTCCTGACTATGGAGGTCAGGTCTCGAGGAAATGACCCAATGAAAACATTCCGGTTGATGACTACTTGGTTGACTAAAGACAACTTCTGTGCTGTTCCAAGTTTCTATGGATTCTGGAGCTATCATATAAAATAACCTAAATGTAACTGGATATAAATTATATATATCAACCTATTTTTCTTTTATTTCCTCTTTTCCTTCTCTTCTTATAAGCAAATAGTTTGGTTGGACATTGCCTCAGAGGAAGCATGTCACGAGGCATGGCTTCCATTATATTAGACCTTAAGTTCTTAGGCAATGATTCCCATGGGCTATTATCAGTCCTAAAAATCTAAAAATGGCATTGTAAATATATGCCAGCGGTTTTATTGGGTGTTCAAATGACTTGGAGGTACTACTGGTGTTTTATTCTCTAGGACCTGAGGATGCTAAATATCCAGTCATGAATGGGAAGGACCTGACCTAATCCAAATGCCTAGGGTGACGTCTTATTTAGGTTGAGAGAGAGATTTAGGAGCATGGGCCTAGTGTCATGAAGAAACATGAGGGAAGAAGGATTCCTCAGGATCTAAAAATGACTTCCCCTAAGGGAAATTTCCCTTAGAGGAAAAGGGGAGGAGTAGAGAAAAGTCTGGAAGTCTTGAATGCAGAAGGGTCTTGTTCCCTGAGATCTGACAATACATCTTCATGAGGGGCAGCACCTCAGAGTGGTGTGCGTATATAGTGATTCCAGGCCAGGATTTCTCAGTGTTGGCACTGCTGACATCTTGAGTCAGATTCTCTATTGCAGGGGTTGTCCTTTGCCTGTATGTTGCAAGAAGTTCAGTAACATTCCTCACTTCTACCCTCTGGAAGCCAGGAGGAATCCCTCCCTAGTCATGACAACTAAAATGTCTCTAGATATTGCCCATTCTCCTGGTGGGCAAAAAAGTCCCCAGTTGAGAATCACTGTTCTAGTTTAGTGGCTGCAAACTCAATTACACTGGTCAACAGTGAGATCGTTACTGACTTGAAAAGGCCCTAATCTGTAGTATCTTGGTGTGCTGAACAGGAATATAACCCTGAAAATTTTTTATTAGCACTTGTTTTGAAAATATTTCATATAAATAATTTTATATGTTTCACTGTATGAATTTATCCAGTAGAAATGCAACAACATCCTAAATCAGCTTACAGTGATATAAGATTGCATTGCATTAGGCAATAACAAATGCTGGAAAGGATGTGGAGAAAAAGGAACTCTTCTACACTGCTGGTGGGAATGTGAACTGGTCCAACCACTATGGAAAGCTGTATGGCGATTCCTCAGACTGCTAAACATGGAGCTTCCATACGACCCAGCAATCCCACTTTTGGGAATTTACCCAAAGGATACAAAAACACTAATCCAAAAGGAT
>PVIJ01020813.1:0-20000 GCA_004024925.1 Scalopus aquaticus | reverse complement strand
TCGCCGCCCCACAGCTCTGGCTTGTACCCCAGCTTGTATGTATAAATAAAAAATAAATCTTAAAAAAAAAATTATTTTTTTATTGTTATTTATCTTTTACATTTTGTATTCCCCTTGGGTAACCCACCACCAATTCACCCGTGATCCATCTCTGTAGTCCCTCGTGTTCTTTTCTACTCCATTTTGTGCCCATATCCTCCCCCCCCCCCACCTGCTGAATGTCTCTCTCCTATTTGGTTTCCTTATAGTCCTGTTATAAGTGAAACCATTCGATATTTTTCTTTTTCTTTCTGGCTTATTTCACTGAGTATGATCCCCTCTAATTCCATCCATGTCACTGCAAATTGCATGTGTTTATATTCTTTCCATGCTGAATAGTATTCCATTGTGTATATGTACCACATCTTCTTGATCCAATCATCTATTTTTGCACATCTGGGTTGCTTCCATACCTTTGCTATTGTGAACAGTGCCGCAATGAACATACGGGTGCATGTATCCTTTTGAATTAGTGTTTTTGTGTCCTTCGGGTAGATTCCCAAAAGTGGTATTGCTGGGTTGAATGGAAGTTCCATTTTTAGCAGTTTGAGGAACTGCCATACAGCTTTCCATAATGGTTGGACCAGTTCACATTCCCACCAGCAGTGTAGAAGAGTTCCTTTTTCTCCAAATCCTTTCCAGCATTTGTTGTTGCCTGTATTTTTAATGTGTGCCATCCTCACAGGTGTGAGGTGGTATCTCATTGTGGTTTTGATTTGCATTTCCTTGATTACAAGTGATGTTGAACATTTTTTCATGTATCTGTTGGCCATTTGCTTTTCTTCTTTGGAGAAGTGCCTTTTGTGCTCTTCTGCCCATTATTTGACTGAATTATTGGCTTTGTTTTTGTTGAGTTGTGTGAGTTCCTTGTAAATTTTTGTTCTCAGTCCTTTATCGGTTGTATTGTGTGCTCAGATCTTTTCCCAGTTGGTAGGGTGTCTGTTAGTTTTGGTTAATGTCTCTTTTGCTTTACAGAAAGAGCCACTTCTATTACGTTCTGTTGACGGAAGCAAATCACAGGCCTACTCCAGAGTCAAAAGTCAGGGACAACATAGGGCCGTAATACCAAGAAAAATGGTTCATTGAGGGCTTCTAACATAGCAGAGTATCACTGTGCTTGGTAGAAGGCAGTATATGCGAAAGAACTTATGTCTCAACTACTTTCTTTATGGGTCCCACAATTTGCCTCTAGGGTCATAGTCCATCATTATTATTAAAATTTCTGGTTGAGATATAATTGGCAAAATATGATGTTCATTTTAGCTGTACAACATAATGATTCAATATTTGTATATACAGTTGACTTTTGAACAACTTGGAGGTGAGGGGTGCTCACCCCCTCACAGTCAAAAATCTGAGTAGAGCTTTTGACTCCCCCAAAACTACTAATAGTATGTTATTGACTGAAAGACTTAAAGATAACATGAGCTGTCAATTAATACGTATTTTGCATGTTATATGTATCATATACTGTGCGCTTCTAATAAAGCAAATAAGAGAAAAGAAAATGTTATTAAGAAAATCATAAGAGAAAATATACTTATAGCACTGTATTGTATTACTGACACTTTAAGTTTATACTGTCTGTTACAAGAAAATCCCCATTTAATTGGATTTGCACAGTTCAAACCTGTCTTGTTCAAGGGCCAACTATATTGTGAAATGATCACTACAATAAGTTTAATTAGCATCTGTCACCACACAGAGCTACACTGTTTTGTGTGTGTGACAAGAACTTTTAAGGTCTCTCTTAACAACTTTTAAATACACAGTACACTATTATTAACTGTAGTCACTGTGCTGTGTATTACGTCCTTGTGACTTACTTACTCATAGCTGCAAGTTTGTACCTTTTGACCTCCTTCCCCATTTTGCTCTTCCCACCCCCAACATCATTATCTTAATAATTGTCATATCAACATATCACTTTAAAAGCAATTTTGAGGCTGCATCGCAATTTTAAAGAAAGTGGTCAGGCACCCCTTGCTCCCTGTTACTGAGTGCATGCCCTGCTTCCACACAGATGCTCAACTCTGTCCTAGCTACAGTCTTGCTGTCCCGGGTCCCTGTCCAACCAGGCAACAATCACAGTTTAAGTTAAAGAGTTTCATCTAGACAGTTCCTGAGCTCTATGTCCCTATAAGCATTGGGTCAGAAGGAAGCTGCCTGGTGGGGCAGATTTGAACTGTACTGGTAGACAGGTGGAACCTCTTTCCAGAAGAATTCTCAAACATAACAGCTTCTATAATACCACCTGCAAGACAGGACTGTCACTGCACACACCCTGCCTGAGAGTATTTGGAGCCACAGGTTACTTATCAGTTTGACAAAAGAATTTTCCAAAAAATATTATTTCATATTATTTGTTATATGGCACTTATATTTGCCAGGCTCTAAGTGTTTTATATACACTGACTTACCAACAACTCTGGGAGGTAGCTGCTATCTCCATTTTACAGATGTGGAAACTGAGGCTCCAAGAGAGGTTGAGTTGCTTATCCCTGGCCACATAGCTGTATGTGGCAGAACCTGGCTTTGAGCACCAACAGCCTCTTTGGCACCTGCGCCTTAGCCACTAGTTATTCTGCCTCAAGAAGCCCTTGCAAATTCCCTTAGCATTAGGGAATTTGCTTGGGGTTTTATTTGAATTTTAAAAACACATATTTTTAAGATATTTATTTTCTTACATCATTCCTAATTTTTGGACAGTATTTGATCTCTCCCCTCAGGGATAGTCCCCGTAGTTCTCTCACCACCACAATATCCATGATCCATCACTATAGTCCCTGGCACACTTCCTTCCCTGTTTTGACACCTCTCTCTCCTCCTCCCCTGTTGTATGCCTCAGATCTATGCAATTTTGGCTTTTTTCCTGACCCTTTGTTTGATTTCTCGATATTCCATATGTAAGTGAAACCATCTAATATTTATCTCTCTCCTTTTCACTTATTTTGCTTAGCATAATTCCTTCCAGTTCCATCCATGTTGCTGAAAATGGCATGAGTATATCTGTTTTGATTCCTGAGTAGTATTCCATTGAGTATATACACCACATCTTCTTGATCCATTCATCTGTTTGGGGGCACTTAGGTTGTTAGGGAACTTGATTTTTTTTTAGTTAAAATATTATTCCTTTTCCTCTGTCTGAATAGAATGGCTGGTGCCTTGAATCATTATTCAACATAGGAAAAAGTTGCTGCATCTAAAAATCAGCCATTTAGGAAAATTAGTTGACACTTTTGTCCTCAAACCTGTCTCTTTCTGTCTTCTTGTATCATGTATATAATTCTATATACACATTACATATACATAGATGTATATATCAAGAAACATAAATGTATGGTGTATTCCTAAGAGTATTTTGACTATCTAATGGTTATACAGAATAAAATAATAAATAACTTTGGTCATTAAACAGTAAACACAGGAAGAATTTTCTGCTCAGGGCAGTGAACACAATAATCTCCATAAGGATAAACACTGGTAAGTAAATGAATAAAAGAATAAATAAAGTATGTGACTTAACTGGAGGGCCATTTGTTATGCCAGATGTTGAGTTAAAGATTAATATTATGAACTGATGCACAAAGCAATAATTGCAATTAGCTACTTGATGAACATTAGCCAAAATGGAACACTAAGTATTGATGGGCAAGACCCTATTAGCTTATAAACTCTGTTTTCTTGGTGAATGTTAAGTATGCCTGGCAGTCCAGAGACGCATCCTTGAGACAACTGAAGAATGGTAGTATCCACAGCTCCATCTGCCCTTTCTCTTTCTGAACATTCTTTGGTCATGGCAGGTAACCAGGTAAGGGAAATGAGAAGGTGGTGTGATAACACCTATGGGAGGAAATTTCTGGGTTAGAAGGAGTCTAATCAACTCTCTGAACTGCAGAGGGAATGGGTAACATGTCCACATAGACATACCAAGGCTCTTATTTTGGGCGGTGGGATCTTCAGAGGGCCCTGCACTTGATTCAATACTCTACTCTTGACATCTTGAAACTGTTAATATTTTTCCTAGAGGCCCAGCATTTTCACTTTATAGAGGCCCCAGAAATAATGAAGGCAGTTCTGAAGCACAAAATCCTGCCCACCTGCCATGTGACTTGAGTTGTTCCTCCTTGGGCCACAGTGCCCCCATCTGTATATTGTGGACAGGAGAGGAAGGACTTTTGACTTTGATATTTGACTGTCATTAGGGTGCCTGTTTAGAAATATTTAGAGCTGTATGAAGTTTTTAATTGATTTTCTACAGAAAATTCGATGGAATCCAGTGGCTTTTGGTTTCTCAGAGCACCTCTGCCCTCGGTGACACATGCACAGCTGGCCCAAGCCACTGAGACAGGACCAGCAAGAATGAGGGACTCACATCAAAGCGATAAAGCCAGGCCCAAACTGGTTTCCTCCTCTGTTAAGGTGACAGTACCTGGGTGCTGGTGGTGGGAGGAAATGAAAGTGTGCAAAGTCTAGGAGACATGTGCCTAGTAAACGCAGTTGAGTTAATAATGAGGAGCGTGGAAATGTTTGTGACCCAGCTGGGGCCACCATGGCAAACTGAGTTATCACCCCACCTCTGACACACAACTGAAGGGATGTGAAGGCCTATCCTATGTTAGGCACACAGAGCAAAATTCCTGCAAATTCTAGCGTTGCCACACCATTCTTCAAGCCTAAAGCTTTACAAAAGTTCCGAGCCAGTGATCAGAATGAGTCCAAGACGACATGGCTCTGAAATCTATTTCCTAATTCTATTTCGTTCTATGGCATGAGGGCGGGAGCAAGCATTTCTGGAGTCTGTTTTGTGCCAGGCACTGTACTTGATTCTTTTCAAATGTTACTTCACTTACTTCATACAATCCTGTGGGGGACACATCTTCCTCTCCATTTTCCAGGCTCAAAGCGTTTAATGAAAGTGACTTGACCAAAGTCATGCAACTGGTTCGTGATGGATCTAGGATTTTAACTCTTTTCTGTAAACTACAAAACGGAACCACTGTACTATTTTCTATAATTTTGTGAGATTCTAGTGCCCTTTTCTCGGCCCGGGGATTTCAGTTCAGGTGGGCAGAGTGGGCGGGCAGGCATCACGAAGGCCATCTGGCCAGGCAAAAGAGGAATAGCGCGTCTAGCCATGTGAGACCACGAGGTGGCGCTGCGAGCTGGGCTCCTACTCAGCTGACGGGAGGGGCCCTTGGACAACCCCGATGGATCCCACTGAGTTCATCCCTGGCTTTCCAGGGCCTTTGCCCCGCGGGGATTCTGTTCTCCCCAAGGGATGCTGGAGGCCAGGCTGGGTGGGGGCCGTGGCATAATGTCCCAAAGGAAGGAGGAGCCTGCATAGAGTGGCTGGTCCTGGCCAGTCCTCCCGCTGGAGCTTTACCCCTGTCCCCAGGCAGATGTGCAGGCTGCTGGGGCCTGCCTCAAAGTTCAATGGTTTTCTGCAGAAGCCCTGGCCTCCCCGCCCATCTTTAGCACTGCTTTGTCCCTATCTTTAAGATACCTATGCTCCTGGGCCTCCCCGGTGGCACAGCGGTTAAGCGCTGCGCTGTGGAGCTGTTGGCAGCGGCGACGCGAGTTCGACACCTGGCCAGGGAGAATCCCACATGGCACGGCAGACCTCTCCTGCCTTGCCCGCTGCTCCCCTCAGCAGTGTATTTCTGATCTGCCTGTTCTGCTAACTGCTCTGTCTCTGGTGAACCCTCTCGCTGCCCCATGCCTCTGGCCTGTACCCCAGCTTGTATGTAAAATAAAAAATAAAAAAAAAAAATCTTTAAAAAAAAAAAAAAGATACCTATGCTCCTAAGATACCTATGCTCCTTCCCCAGGGCTCCTTCTTCAAGTGGGGCTTTGGGGGAGCTCAGCCTTGCTTGGTGAAATTCCCAGGTCTCTCTCCACCTTCCCAGCATTTGAAGCTTCTCAGGGAATGGAGGGGTGAAGAACCAGCTGTGGATTTTAAGGGCTGGAGTCTCACCCCTTCCCATGTCTCAGCTCCATCCCATCTTGATCCATGGGTACCAGCCAGGTGGCAGTGGTGTTGTTGGGGGAGCTGGTGACAAGATTGGCAAGCTCCCCACACATACCTGTGCGCTGAATGTCCTGGGCTCTGAGTTGAGGCAGGGGTGGGAGCAGGGCCCAGAGTGACAGCCTGGGCAAAGAGGAGGTGTGCAAGGCCTGACCAGTTCATGGAGGGGCAGGAAGAGGGGCCACGATGGTGGGCAGGGTGCAAGCTGCATCAGTTTACATGAATAACTCCTGTCACCTCACTCCCCCAAAGCTTGGGAGGTCACTGGGCTTCTCAGGGAGCACAGATGCCCAGGGCAGAGCTTGTCAGGATTTATCCTTGTGGCCCCAGGGCCCTGTCCAGGGAATGCTGGTGGAGTCTGATCAAATGATAGAAAGAGGGACTCTTTATAGTCTTTATTAAATCAAGAACGGTTAAATGGTGGTTGGGGTTGGTGGGGGAGGACAGAGCGCTCATTGTCCTTTGGGTGTCTCTGTGGGACCAGCCCTGAGGCCCACATGCCCGCTGCGGGCTGGCTCCCTCCCAGCACCTCCTAGCCCCACACATCCCAGGACACAGCATTACAGAAGTGAACAAATGCAACTTTCTCTTTATTTACAAAAGACATATTTCCATCCCTTGCCAGCAGGGGTGGGGTGTTGGTTGAAAGTGACAGTCTATTAAAAAGGCAACAACTTTTACAGAATGAAGACTAAGGAAAGAGCCAGGGCCGGAACGTGGAGACGCAGCCTTGAGGGCGGAGCACAAACATGGGTTGTGGGGTGCTCTGCCTCCTTCCGCTGTGTTCTCAGCAGGGTGAGATGTTCTGTGGGCCCTCTTGGACTCAGGGCCCATGGGGCTGAAACCAGGATACATGCTAGTGGGGTTCCAGGACCATGTCAGCTCCTTAGGGGGAGCACCTAGAGGCAGTACCTCAAGGGGTCATGGGTGCAGTTCCAGTCTTGCCAGAGAACCCCACCCCAGAATGGGAAACGGGTCCAGTTGAGGTCCAAAGCCTGAAGCTTCCAGAGGCTCTGACAGGTGGTCAACTCAACTCAAGACACTCAGACCCGAGTGCCATCTCTCAGGGCCTTGCCTGTCCTGCTCCCACTGCTCCAGGGTACAAACAGCAGGACGTGGGGAAGCCCAGAAAGGGGAGAGGAAGGGCATGATTTGGAAAAGACAGAAAAGCACAAGGGCCCCAGCTGGGTGCAGGATGCTGTCTAGTCGCAGCTGCAGTATCTTAGATTATCACTTTTCCTTCTCTAGGTTTCAGTTTCTCCATCTGTAGGATGAGGGGGTGGATTTTTTTCTCTCCAGTTCTTTCCTATAACTAAAGTTCTACCTAGGGCTCTAAAGGAAGAGGATGAAGCAGACCTCCCGTGCCCAGAGCAAAGAGGAGGTTATGTCATAACAGCAATCATGCCCCTGAGTGACTGGACCACGGGCCCACGGGGGTGCTCAGCCATGGACCTGACTTCTGCCCGGCAGCAGAACCTCCAGCAGGGCCTCCTCCTGTCAGGTTGGCCCAGGCCTGAGGGAAGGCACTTTGGGGACAAGTAGGGAAGGATAGCAGGGGACTTCTTTCTGGTTTGGCATCGAGGACCCTCTGCTTGTGGTTTGGGGGGCAACATAGACAAAGTGACAAAACTTTGCTCCTGGGTGTGGGTCCCAGGTCCACAGCCTCCTCCCAGATCCACAGCTCTGGTGATGACACTGCCACACAGGCCTGCGGAGTTCACACTGGCATTGGCACATTAAATATAAATTATCCAGGACCCAAGTAAGCCCAGGGAGGCAGTCTGGTGTGTGGCCCCAGGCCATGCCATTCGTCACAAGGTGTTGGGACCTCTGGCAGCAGATTCCTGGGTGTCTACGCAGTGCAGGGTCACCTTGGGGCTGGAGCCAGGCTGCCGGGGATAAGTGCCCTCCCGCACCAGGCGCCGGCACCACACCCCTTGACCCACGCTGATGCTCTGCAGCGCTGGGAGGTGAGGGAGCAGCATCTCAGGCAGAGGCACCATGCCAGTGCCCGACAGGTCCAGCTCCTGCAGGGAGTCCAGGCCCGAGAAGACCTCAGCACCTGCCCACTTGAGCTTGGGGTTGCCTGACAAGTCCAGGACCTGAAGGCCTTGCAGCTCATGGAAGCCATAGGGTGCCAGCTGGGGGTGACCCTGCAGGCTGCCCAGTGAGAGGTGTGTGAGACCAGTCAGCCCCGCAAAGGCACCTGGGCCTACGGAAGTCAGTGGGTTCCCATCCAGACTCAGGTAGCGCAGGGGTAAGTCTCGAAGGTTGGGCACGGTCCGGAGCCGGTTCCAGGCCAGGTTCAGGCTCTGAATGGTGGGCGTGGGCAGGTTGGCCTGCCCAGGGTGGCGCACAAAGCGGTGGATGAGGTTGTGGGAGAGGTCCACGTGCAGCGCCCTGCCCTGGCTTTGGGTAGTGAAAGCAGACACAGAGACCTCACGGAGCCGGTTGTGGCTAAGGTTCACGTCGCTCAGGGGTGAGCTGGTGAAGCTGTCAGCTGGCAGGGCTGCCAGGCCATTGTGACTGAGATCGAGTGACTCCAGGTAGCGAAGGCGGGAGAAGGCTGTGGGCGAGATGCTGGTGAGCAGGTTGTGGCTGAGATCCAGGCCAGCCAGTGTGGTATAGCCCGGCCCGGCCAACACTGACTCGTTCACTGTCTCCAGTCGGTTGGAGGAAAGGTCCAGATGGGCTGTGTCCAGAGGGATGGGCACAGGAACAATGTGGGGGCCGAGGCCGCTGCAATCTACTCGCGTCAGGCTGAAGCTGTCGAAGAGGCCGAAGGTTTCTACCTCACACTGGCATCCCGGAAAGCATGGCCGGGTTGTCTGGGCCCTACTCACAGCCAGCAGCAGAAGCAGGGGCAGCAGCAGGGGCCACGGCATGGTGGGGGCTGAAAAGAGAGCCACAGATGAGGGCTGGTGGCAGGCACCCTGTACCAGACGGTCCCAACCCACCCCATAAGACCCCAGCCAGTATACTGAACACAGCTGAAAGTCGCCACTGATCCTCGTTGCCTCCCCCAACCAGTCCTCCCAGAATGTTTTCCTGAATATATCTCTTCATATAACTCCTAGTCCCTGGTCCTTTCTGGCCTCAGTTTCCCTCATCTATATGACAAATCAATTTGGTCAAGGTGGATTTTAAACTGGAAGCAACAGAACCCTTCCTTAAATAAGATTAGCAGGCGAAAGCAGGCCTGTTCTGCCTGAAGTGAGTGTGGGGCCTGGAGCCTTGAGTGTCTCACACCCTCTCTGCTGCAGGATATTGAGGAACCCAGCTGGAAACTCACTGGACCAGATGGTTTCTTCGACTGACCTCTCCAAAGCCTACGCCTGGCGTCCACGGCTGAGCTCCACCCAGGTCCTACCAAGCACGGACTGCAGCTCAGGGTTAGAGTTAGGATGCTCCCTTCACCCCTGCCGGGTGTGTGTGGGCTAGCTGCCTCACTCATGACCTTTAACCTTCTCAACCGCCCTGCAAGGCAGCGATTTCTGTCTCCACTTCATGAAGAGGGAATTGAGATTTAGAGAAGTTCGGGAAGTTCTGCACAGCCACACAGCTAAGTGGCAGTGGAATCGGTGGAATACAGAGGAGCATGGCTTCCTGACAGTGGCTGGGCCAGGCCTGAGACCCTACTCCAGTCTCCCTGAAGGAGGCTCTCAACCTGATGGGGGGCTGCAATGACTGCCCCTGGTCTGGCTGACAGTGCTAAGTACCCTTACCGCGTCTGTCCTCCAGGGACTGATCCTTCATTCCTAGACTTCCATGAGGGCACTGGGGAAACTTTCTCTCTCCCAAGACCCTTTCTCTCTGCCCAGCCCCCACCCCTGGCTGATACAGCCATTATACCTCTCTGGCCTTTCCTTTACCCTAGGGCTGAGCTGGTTTCTAGTCCTCCCCTTATACAGAAGACACAAAGGCCCAGAGAGGAAAACGGTCTCACTCCAAACTAGTAAAAAGCAGGTTAGGATTAGAACCCAGGCCTGCTCACTTTCAATTCCTCTTTTCCATCTGCTGCTTTCAGCAAGACTGGCAGGACAGTGGGTGGGGAAACAGGCAGGGTCCAAGAGGGGTTTTTCACTGACAAATGCCATGATGCAAACCACTTGCCCACCCTAGGCCTCAGTTTCCCTCCCTGTACAATTATAACAGTAGCTGCCACAGATGCCAACTACCACATGCCTATACACTGTCACATTCAATCCTCAAAGCCCACACACATCTGTCTGACCTGAAGTCTATGTTCAAGCCCCCTGGAGTTCCTTGGCCAGTGGTGCTCCCTGGCGCTTGAGGGATGCGAGAGGGTTCAGCAGTGAATGCTTCTAACTACAGCTACCCTGCCCCCAGCACAGCAGCCACTCAGCCAAGAAGACAGAGGGCACCAAGCCTCACCCCAGGTCTCTTATCTGGGGTGGCGCTGGTTCATACCCATACCCCTTCTTCCTCCTACCCATCCTGCCCACAGCCCTTTCCCATAGTTCTTTGGGGAAGGGCTGGGAGAGATCGGGGTGGGCCACAACTTGCCCACCTTCTGGTGGGGTGGGGGGAACAGCAGGCTAGCATTACCAGCCCTAATGAAACTTTAAAGGGGCAGCCACTTGATCTTCACTCTGGCTCTGCCCAGGGGCAGGGAGAAGGGGGGGCTCTCCTCCCCCAAACCCCCACGTGGGCCCTTCCTTCCCCACCCCTTTCTTTTGTAGCATCCAATTTGAGGATTAAACCCAGCCCAGGTGCATCCTGGGCTTGGTCCCAACTGAGGCGGGTCAGAGTGCTCCATGTCTGGAAGCAGAGGGAAAATATTAAGTTGCTTCAGGCCTCTTTTGTTTCCCTGGGTGAGCGCCTCACAGCAAGGGTTCATTACCATGGAGGGCCACACCTTTCTCACTAAGCCAATCTGCTCATACACACCCTTCCTGGGGTTTAAACAAACACTTTAGACACACACAGGCTCCCAGATTACCCTTTGGCTTCCAAAGGTGATTATACAGGGTGCCTATTAAATGTCAAATGGCCCCTCACGAGCTCCTGCTTATATAACCACAGCCTGAGTGGTGCCCACCTCCAGGGCTCAGCCCTGTCCTCTGTCCCACAGGCATTAATTTCAACTTTGCCCTCCTCACACGCATTCAACTCTGACTGAAGCGCAATGCAGACTGGGGAGAGCGGTGCAGGCACAGGGTGGTCATTACGCGGCTGTAACTGTGGGACTGAGCCGTGGTAGTGACGGCTGATGCCAAGGGAACAGAAGCAGTGGTGGAGGCCCACGAGGGTCTGTGCTTGTGATGCCCCCAGACACCCTGGACATAGTCCCAGTCCTGCACAGGGCAAACCTGCCCAGGCCCCTGCTCTGCCAGGCCTAGATGTTAGCAGCGCAGGGTGATGATGGAGACACCCGTGCCCGTCCTGGACGCCTGTTCACTTGGTTACTCCAATGGAGTGGAGGCCATAATGGAGTGGAGGAAAATGAGGCCTAGAAAAGAAAGGTGGCAGAGCCAGAAACTGAACTCCGGGCTTTATCTCTAATTGGTTTGGCTTAAGTGGGAACATGTACTCCTACAGATGGCAGGAAAAAGCAGAACTCAGTGCCCAGAGCCCTGGGGTCAAGTCCCAGCAGCCAGAGACTGGCTGTGAGGTGGTGATGTGGATCTTTTTAATATTCAGAGGCGCCAGGGGGTTCCTGAAGTTAGAGTCAAGCCCAGAGACCTCTCAGGAGTATTGTCAGGCTGTTGGGAAAAAAGGGAAAAATCTGGAAGCAACCTCTCAACTTTGGACACAGAAGTAGGCAATGGTGGGCGTGTGGCTAGTGGTCTGGCTAGTGGTCTTGGAGAGTCAGTGTCTCTGAGACAATGTCCTCTTTGGGGTCTTAACAGGAGGGGCATTGCTCTCTAAGGCCATTGTGTGACAGTCCCAGAGAGGCTATGCTACTATTCCAGGGCCCTTGGCAATAAGACTCAGGAGCCCAGGGAGCAGACCATTCTAGGAGGAGGCGGAGGGAAGATTAAGAAAAGTCTTATGGCAGGCACAGGCCTTATAGTTACAAAAGGCCTTTGCTCATTCGCTGCTCTGAGTGTTAGGCTACAGAGCAGGGTGTGCGGTCCCTGGCTTTAGCACTGAGGAAGCTGCAGCCCAGAGACTGTGTAGTGACTTGTCCTTGGCCCCCAGGGAGGCGGTGGCTGGGGTGATGCTCAGGCTCTGGCTTCCTGACTCCAGGCCCAGCTTCCTGGCCCTCTCAACATGGCTGTCGAACTCTGCCAGGGATCTTACAGCATCAAAAACTATGTTCAGAAAAGTTTGCAACCTCATGGAGGGGCTGATGTTATAATGCCAAGTGACTTTATCAGAGAAAATGACATGTCTAAGAAAATTTTAGCTAGGCATTAAAAAAGAAAAAGTCTACCCAAATCCTAATTTTAGAAAAATCTCAGAAACATCAACACAACAGTGGTTTTTCTCTAATGGTAGAACTCTGAGTGACTTACACATGCCTTTATCTCCCCCCACCCCCCAATTTCCTCTCTTTTGGTAAGAAATAGAGAAAACACATTCAGTGACAAAGGCTCCTAGGAGGATCGCCTCCTGGCTATGTCTGCTTTCTCTGGTCTGGCCAGCCACAATCTCTGAACCTCAGTCTCCTCATCTGTGCAATGGAGTTTTTAGTAGCCACTTCACAGGACTGCCATGGAGATGCAGCAAAGTGGTGGAAATAAGGCACCTTGCCGTGTGGGCTGCCCTGCCTTCCTCCAGAGACAAGGGGTAATGAGGTAGGGATAAACCAGTGGGCTTCACCCCAACAATCTCTCTCTTTTTCCTTCTTGAACAAATATGTATCAAAGGTGTCGGCACCTCCTAGATACTGTTTCTTAATAGGGTTCTGGACCGGGGGAGGAGTGAGTGATGTGAGTTTCTCTTGATAAAAACCAATGGCCTTAGCTTTGTGGAGAGGAAAGTTATTCACAGAGAGCTGGAAGGTTGGACACCAAGTGGCAGTGAAAACATGACAACTCGCTGTATCTCTCTGGACTTCAACTGTGAGTCATGGTCAACTGCTGGTCTAGACCGTCTCAGAGAGAATGGTTGTGAAGAGTAGACTGAGAAACTGAAAACTGCAGAGAAAGAAACCCCAAGAGGTAGGTGCCTTTTCATCTGCGCTATGGCCATATCTACTGTAGACATCATTAATCAAACGCTATATCACTTCCTGGGGAATCTGCATAGGTCCTCAGTATTCTCAATATGGTACTCTGGGAAGTCTCTACCTACTGATCAGAATTGGCCCTCATGATGAAGGAATGTCAGGGAACAGGAGCCACCTGCTAACCTGGTTGACTTTGGGAAGTGACTTCCTCTTTCTTAGCCCATTTCCTCACCTAAAAGGGAGACATCAATCCCTTCCTCAGAGAGGCTGCTGTGAGGACAAGAAGTCACAGGGACCAGGACACTGACAGATACACACTCAGTGGGTGCTTGTGTCTTTCCTGGGCTCCACAGTGGAAGGAGGCCCCCCCAAGAGAGCACTGAAGGACCACCCTCACCCCCTTCAGGGCAACAGGGCCTGGTAACGAGTGGTCTGGGAGGACAATAGGGAGCTTAAGTCTTAGTCCCTGATCTGGATGACTATTCACCTCTTCTGACAAGTCCCCTCCCCTCTCTGAACCTCAATTTCTCCAGTTTCACGGTAAGGGCTTTAGTCTAGATAATCCAGCTCTAGTGTTTCAGGATTTCAAAGTTTAACAAAAGCATTTACTAAATCTCCACAGAGTAGGCCACGTGAGGCCGTGTCGGCTAGGGAGGCCAGGGCCCTGTGTTCACAGGAAGGTGGAGGGCGGGCTAACAGACCAGCAATGGGGACGGAGGACCAACTCATAACAAGATCACTAACACTGGCCTTAGGCTAGGAAACTACTCCAGTTCCAGGTCTGCCACTATCTGTGGGATCTTTGCAGTTTTCTTTGTTTCTTGGAGCCTTGGTTTTCTCATTTGTGTAACAGTATGAACATGTTTCCCCTGGGACCTGTGCTCTCCCCTCAGGAGAAACAGCAAGGTAGACAGGTGGCACAATAGGTAGCCACGGGAAAAAAGGAGTCTTTGGCTGAAGATACATCACCTCTTTTCCAGTCCCCAATCAGCAGATAAAACATAGCCACTGATCAGCCAGGTTATAGACCCAGGTGTGGGAGGAAAGGGCTTAGACACTGCCCCTACCCCTGGTTTGGGGGACAGCAGCTGTAAATTATTCATTGTTGAGCCCACAATGACTCCAAGGGAAGTTTGCTGATGACCTGTGAGGTCAAAAGAGTAACAGGCTCAGGTAGATCTTCCCACTGAGGCACCCCAGCCCCTGCTAGGAGAGCCTCTCAAAGAGCTTTGGCCACATCACTCCCCGTCTCCAAAGTGAAATCAAGTTCTCCCTGACATGGAGGCATCTGGAAGTTGTCTTTCCCTCCTTTCCTCCCCTGGCTGAGATCTTGATTTGAGCCTATAGTGACCACCTCTGAAAAACGCTCAGCCTGGGCTCACCGTTCCCTAAACTCAGAGAATTCTTGGGATGGGGGCTAGAAGGTCGCTTGTTCTCCAGAACCGTCTTGTCACCATGGCCTCTCAGGAAACTGAGGCCCAGAGAGGAGCAGTGACAACCAGGAAATGGCAGTGCCGGACCCAGGACCTGGGTCCAGGTGCCTCACACTGAGAGCAGCTCATGTCCACCCATCCTGCCCTGGCCCTGCCAGCAGAACAAAGGCTGTCTGTCTATCCAGGCTGCAGGATACCTCTTCCTCCCTCCCTCCCTTCTTTACCCCTGGGCCCCTCTTGCTGCAAGATCCTTCAGATGAAAACTGAGCAAATTCTGTCTTTATTTGCCCGCTTTATTTCCCAACAGGAAGTGTGAGCAGTTTGGGGCAGTGACCCTGCCTTCTTCACTGCTCATCCCTCCCCCACCACTGGGGCCAGGACCAGGCCTGGACAGTGTGGCAGACACAGTAGGATGGACAAAGAGTCCACTGGTTAAGAGTCCACCCCCGGATTCAGAGCCCAGTGTGAGTTCAGCTCAATGCCTATTGGCCTCAGGCAAGTCTCAAGTTTGTCCACTCTCGGGGTCCTCAACAGGGACAACACAGAGCTGGAGAAAGCACCTTCCGTGATAGCATGTGAAGTATCCAGTCTAATATCTGACACTTGTCTGGGAGACAATGATAGCAGTGCTTTATTAAATGTCCTAAAGGCCGTGATCATGTTATTTTTCTGTCTGTTTCTTCCAACCTTAGTAGCCAGTGCAGCGGGAGCCCCCGGCTGGTCTATAACCGCCTATGCTGTCTCTAGTCACTGTGCTGGCATCTGCTGGCAGGGCCCCAGTCTCCCTCCTCTGAGGTGATCTCTAGGATTAGGCATCTGGCTCAGGACCCTGTGGTCCATATCGCTGGCCCCTGGTGCCACAGCACTGAATCTCAGGCCCATCGAACTTGCCAGGTCATCATCACAACTTCCAGAAGGAGCCCCTGGCACAGGAACAAAATGGAAAGGGTACCGAGCCTTGGCCTAGACCAGGGTCCCACCTGAAACAGGCCTTTGCCTCTACCAGCTGCATCTCAACATGAGGCTCCTCCCACCCTGCTCCCCTCCATCATGAGCTCACTCACACTGACGCCAGAGAAATCCCCAGGTGGAAATTCCATTAACGGCCTGCTCCACAGCCACTTGCAAGGCAGAAAGAATTTCAGGGCCAAACTCCCAGAGCCTTCCAACAGGATCACTAATGCCGCACATCTGTACAAACACATCAGCTCACCATACATTTCTGTGCCGACAACTCATTTCTGCCTCACCACAGTTATTGACTGTGGGGACTGCTATTTTGCAGACACAGTGACTAATTTTATTCAGTTGGGTAGTAAGAGGAACCAGAAATCCAGACGTGTTAACTCCAAATCTGGTGCTTCTTGACTTGCAAATGGGCACCTGTGGGTGATGCCAGAGCTGATGGGGTTGGACTGCGGCTACATGGTTTACCTGTCTGTCCTCCTGTGGGCAAGGATGAGGTTAGATTCATTTTTGTGTCCTTGGAGCCGAGCACAGGACCTGGCACAGAATACTAGAGGAAGATATACCAGGATTTAAGGTCCTACCACCTCACCCAAGGACATCTCTCAACCTTTCCAATGCCTCATCAACTATCATCTCTTTGGTCACACTGCAGGATCCATAGGTCAGATGCTGTTGTTATTTATCTAATAGCTGTATAAAGAGTCCAGAGTCACACAACCAGGGTAGACAGGGGCTGGATGGGGATCCAAGTATTCTGATGTCCCTTGCCTGGCCTCCTGTGATGTCATCCCTAGAACGGCCTAGAAGCTGAGCAACTTCACTCAGTGAGGAAAATCTACAGGAAATGAGCAAGTTCCCAATGCTATTTTCTCTTTAGTGTCTTTTTTCAGAAGATGTTCAAATCCCTGTCAGTCTGAGGCAGAGGAGTAGACACAGAGGGAGGCAGTCTGGGTCAGAGGAAAGGGCCTTTGCAGCCAGGCCGACTGGGCTCCAAGCCCATAGCACCCCAACTGACTATGAACTTGCATGAGCTAAGTCTAAGTCTTCATCTGTAATAAGGTGTGAACCCCAGTGTTGCTCCCCATGTAGTGACAGTCCTACTGCATTCCATCACAGGATGGTTACCCCAGGTAAAGTAAGACAGCACCATGCCTGGCACGCTGCTGCTCATTGCATGTGGGTTCCTGCCACCCCCACCCCCACCCACACACACATAATGGGTGACCTCAGGGCCAGAAAAGGCAGAGAAGCATCCAAATGCATTCCCTAAGCCTCGAACTCTCTCTTTCGACACCCATATTCAAGGCCCAACTGGGGTAACTGGTGCTGACCAGGCTTTGTAGGGAATTGGTTCAGGGGAACTGGAAGGATTGCAGAGGCCAGAGTAGGTTGAAGCTTTCTGTGGAGGACGGGATGAGAGGTGGGTACTCCCCACCTCAAGCCCAGCAGTGACCTCACCCTGTCCAGACTGGGCTCAGGAGGCCTCCTCGTTCAGACTGCTCCAGCCGCCTGGTTATTGGCAACCCTCCCACCAACTGCCAGCTATGCCAGACACCTGAGCACACTTTCCAACAGAAGGCTAGGACCCCACTGCTGCTCCTCTATGGAGAGAGCTTGCTAGTCTGGAGGCGCCCCTCCCTGCTCACAGGCTGCTCCCTCTGATGAAGGCAACAAAGACACCCTCCTTATTTTCTCTCACTCATCCAATTCAAAAGCCTCCTCCTCTGTGAGGCTTCCCAATCTATCCTGCCCGTGATCCCTGGGCTGCCCAAGTGAGGTACTAATATGTGTTGTAGTCTCTGGTCATGATGGAAGCTGTGTCTAGCTCCCCTCCTGCGTGGGGCCAGCCCATGTGAAGAGATGAGTGAAGTGTCCTGCACAGAAAAGCTTCCCTCCGCTTGGAGAGGATGACAATTGGCTCAAGTCTGCAGGATACTTAGGACTTATGCCAAGTGGGGAAATGAAGTTTAGGACCACTGTAGATGCTGTCTCTGCCTTCTATTGTCAGTGCCCTTCAACAAATATCTGCACAGTGTAACACACCAGACAAACCACTCTCATTTTGTTATCATATATAACTCATCCTGTTTAATGTTCACAACAAATCAGTGAGACAGGAATCATTATCCTCATTTGAAGGATGAGGACGCTGAGAATCAGAGAGGTAAAGGAACTTGCCCAAGGCCATAGATCTAGGAAGCAATGGAAAGGGAGTGAAATCCAGGTTCTTCTGATTCTTAGAGGCTGGAACACTTGGCCTCTAGACTGGCCTCCCAGCCTCCAGCACCATCCACAAGCCACAGAAAGGTTTCATAGAATGACCGATCCCACCTCGTCATGCCTGCTTAAACTGGCCAGCAACTCTCCACTGCTTACAGGTTCAAATCCAAGCTCTTCCATCTGGCATTCATACTGGGACCTCATACTGGGTCCCTGCCTTCCCTCTGAGTCTCAAGTTGAATTCTAATCTTCCACCCCACTCCTCTGTATCTGAAAATCCACAATGCTACCCATCTCTGAGCTGTTATCAGAACATAGAGTGTTTCCCTCAGTAGAAGACACTGCCTGCCTCTGGGGTATATTTACTAGGCTTCCCCAAGGCTGCATTCCAGCCTTCCCTTCCTGGGTAGCATTGGCTCTAGGCCCATCTCACTTCATCCCTCCCTAACTTCAAAGCCACCTGCTCCCCTCCCCCTCCTTCAAAAGAGCAAATTAGTGCCTGGGAATTTGGTGAAGACAGAATGGAGGTTTGTGTTAAACCTCAAAGTGTTTCCAGGTTCTGGGTCCAGCCAGTCAGCCAAAACAGGAAGGGAGGAGAGACGGCCAACACCTCCCTTTCCAGAAGGGAAACTGAGGCCTGGAGAGGGAAAGGAGAGTTCCCATGGTTGCCTCTTTCCCAGAAGAGTAGCAGCCAGGCAAAGTACTAGGTTAAAGACTGGGCAGAGGGGTGTTAGGGTTATCTGGAAATAAGGATCAAAAGCCCAGCAGATTCCCGCTGCCTCAGCCCTGCTTCATGGGTCAGTCTTGGGCTTTGCAAGCCTAGACTTATCAGACGGCTAGGGCAGGCAAGAAGGAAGGATTGGAGAAGTTCCTGAGTCACTTTGGGCGGGCCAGTACTCATCTCAGACTCCAAACCCAGGTTATCCCCACCGCCCACTCTGCGTTCTCACCCCCATCCAAAATTGGGTGACTTCAACTGAGAGAGGCCCAGCAACCTGCCTAGTGGTCTAGTGTTCATCCCACTAGAAACTGGCATTAGTAAGGTTTCTACTCTCTGCAGCCCAGTTTGGGGGTCAAGATCTGGAGAAGTCATTGTCTTCTCACCTAAGGGGGGGCGGATGGGAGGGCTGGTTCCCCCTAACCCTTGGGGGCCAGATGCAAAGGGAGAAAGGATCTCAAAGCCAAGGCAGGGTCTGGGGCCCACCTCTCTGCTAAGCAGACAAGTCTCTCGGTCACATACACTCTGCCAAAGAAGAGCTGGCGGGCAACACCGACCATCTCTCTTCTCTCTCCAGCCCCCAGCATGAGCCCTGGACTGGCCACTTCCCTCCTTCCAGCCTGCTCGATTTGGGGTGTCCAGCACGCTCCGCCCAGTCCTGGCCAAGTCCAGTCCCAAAGGGCTGCCGATTTTTCCACCCCCCCCCCAAGCCTTACCAGCCTAAAGGACTGCAGATGAAAGAGGGGAGGGCTGTCAGCGCCCCCACCCCCTAACTCAGCAACTGGAGGGGGTGGAGAAGAGAACCCGGGCTGTTGCCCGAGGAACCGAGGAACCGCGAGAAAAGTTTGAAGCCAAGTCAGGGGCCCGAGTGGACAGTAGGGGAGCGAGGAGTTGGGGCGGTGTCTGGCTTTCGGCTTTCACACACTCCACCGACACCCAACGGACACGTCGACAGGCACAGACCACGTACGCGGACACACAACGGTGAGCACGCTAACAACCACAAACAGACGCGGGAGCACAGGACGTGGACACCCGCGCCAGTCACGCAAAGCCACAGACACACAAAGGCAAGGCAGATGCACGTCCCACGACCAAAATCCAAAAGACCCACAAGCGCGAGATGCACGTGTCCACACAAAGACCCCAGAGGCCCCGGCCCACGCCCACGGCCCCCGGCCGGAGCCTTTGTCTAGTGGAAGCCCTCTTCCCTAGGTCGCGTTCCCCAATCCGGCCGAGCGCCAGGCATCCGGCGTCCGCTGCGGACACCGTGGGTCTAACAAAAGTTGAAGGGCTACGTCTCCGCCCCTGAGTCCAGCGCCGCCCGCCACCCGGATGAGAGAAGAGATGTTGGGGTTCGGGGCTCCGGATCTCCGGCCGCGGCGTGGATTCCCTCTCCACCCAAGGAAGGACCCGCACCCACCTGGAAGCCTGTACCGCAGCCACCTCTGCACG